>JASANF010009134.1:0-14926 GCA_030248245.1 Trissonchulus sp. WLG1_4
GTCGCCGGCCGGCCGGCCGGCCGGGAAAAGCCGGCCGGAAGGCCGGCTAAAATCAGCCGGCCGGCCGGCCGGTCAAAATCGGCCGGCCGGCCGGCCGGTTAAAAACACCGGCCAGCCAGCCAAATTCAACCGACTGACAAAATTAGGCCGGCATAACAATCCGGCAGGCTAAGTTTATGCCGAAATGACACTCTGGACTGGTTTTATCCTAAAATTCGGCCGTTCTGGCCGGCCGGCCGGCTTTCACGGGCCGGCCGAAGTTCTTTACTTATTCGTTCAGTCCGTTCGGTAAATTTCGTACATATTGATGTGTTCAAAAACTTCAAAAACAAATAGTTGCTCTGTAATCATATACAGATGGTGGGTCACTGTTAGTGTATGTGTAGCGGATGTCAGCTTCGGTGTATGTGTCACTGGAGTTTTCTGCTAACATACAAAAGGGGTCCCGAGCATGTGCTGACAACTGTTGGTGGCGTGTAGCGCCTTAGTTGCTCTGTAAACATATACTGATGGGGGGTAACCGTAGAGCAGTTGGGGGGGGAAGATAGTGGACCTATTTTTTGGAGTAGAGGATACATCTAACAGCACTAAACTTTGGGTACCCCTCCCCTTCCCCTTGGTTGGACCCCCACTCCCCTGAGTCAACTCATTTTTGACCCCCCCCTCCCAAAAATGACAATTTTTACCTTTTTTGACCAAAAACCATCGATTTTGACACTTTTTGGCGAAAATATTTTGGTAAAAATTTTTTAAATTTCACAAAGAAATGTCGAATTTTTTAATTTTTGGCCAAAATTTTACTCCCGCTGGGACCCTCCCCCCTCTTCCCCCCCCCGGGACCGAATTTTGGGGGGGTCTTGCTCCCCCCCATCCCCCCCAACTACATGTATGGAGTAAAGCATCTTGATTGAAGCATATTTTGTAATATAACCCCTGTCCACAAATTTGGATTTACCTTTGAAATTGCATTTTCAGCGTTTTTGGAAGTGAACGTAGGCCACAGTTTGACGCTAAAAATGGCTATGAACTTTGTTCCTGGATAGTTTTCAGTTCGTTATAAGGTTTTAAGGCATCGTCTAGGCTTAGCTGGCAGGATTCTCTAGGCAAGATTTTTCGTGAAAATTTCGATTTTTTAGTACCTAAGCCTGAGCCTAAGCCTAACCCCCATACTAAGCCTAAGTCCAAGCCTTGGTCAAAAATTGGACGATTCTGATGATTTTGGCCAATAGTTTTGAAGCAACGGGTCAATGTGCCTTTATTTGATTTGTAAACATTCTGACTATATTTAAGCACGTTTAGATTGGAAGAAGACCCGGTTTTCTGAAAAGAATTGCGAAAACTTTTCCCACTGAGGGCTCAGATTTCGGATCAAGTGCAGTTGGGGTCGGGGGGGGGAATAGTGGACCTATTTTTGGAGTAAAGCACCTCAAGGGAAGCATTTTTTGTAATAGAACCCCTATCCACAAATTTGGATTTCCTGGGGCCGTATTCTCAAAATTACCTGCAGGTAAAGTTAGGCTAACTTTACCCACAGGTAAGGTGAAGGTAAAGTTAATTCTGTGGGTAAAGGTAAAGTTAAAATTGAAAACAAGGTTAACGTCGACGGTTGAGGTTAAAAGTTTGCACAATACATTAACTTTAGCTGCGAAACAAGATAAAGCACTTTTCTGGACCGAATATTACGGGTAACCTTAGCTATCACATTGGCTTTAAGCATTGTTTGAGAATACGACTTTACCTTCACTTTACCTGTGGGTAAAGTTAGCCTAACTTTACCTGCAGGTAATTTTGAGAATACGGCCCCTGAGCTATGACCCCTTGAAAATTGCATGTTTGCATGTTTGCAAATTGCATGTTTTTGGAAGTGAACGTACATACGTGTAAGCATACATGTAACAGCACCAAAATTTTGGGTACCCCTCCCCGGCTTGGTGGGACCCCCTCCCCTGCGTCAACTCATTTTGACCACCCTCCCTCGCTCCCTCCCCAAATGACGCAATTTTTACATTTTTTGACCGAAAAACACCTATATTGACAATTTTTGGCCAAAATTTCGGTAAAAATCGCTTAAATTTGACGAAAAAATTTTTTCTAATTTTGGCTAAAATTTTACTACCGCCTGGACCCTCCCCCCTCTTTTTCCCCTGACGGGACCCCCCCTCCCTCCCCCGGGACCGAATTTTGGGGGGGAGGGTCTTCCCCCCCCCCATCCCCCCAACTACATGTATGCGCAAGGGCGTATAGTGGTGCGGGGGAAAAAACCCTACGCGTTTTGCGGGGAAAAAAACCCTAGTGCTTCCTGGCCGAACCTCACGACATAGGACCTTTTTGAGTATGCAGGTGGAAAGCGCATCCCAAACTGACTTACCACACCAATTTCTGTGCAGTTTTGAGGCCTGTAGCGTTTTTTATAAAATCTCAAAATTTTGCATGTTGAAAAATTCCAAAGTGACAAAATTTTCCAAATTTTTGACTTGTCATAATTTTTCACAAAAACACTTTTGACCAACGCCTAGGGATAGACCGCTGGCTCGGCTCGGCTCGGCTCGGCTGCCGAGCCGGCCGGCTCGGCTCGGCTCGGCAAATTGCCTTTGGCTCGGCAATTTTGCCGAGCCAGGCCGAGAGTTGAGACAGTCGTGAATTTTCAAGAACTAACTTTCAAAAGTTCAAAAACTCTTCCCAGAATCCAAAAAGCTAGAGCTAGGTTTTTGTGTTTTTCCGTTAATAAACCGCTCTCCCAAACCGGTATATCACGGGGGGAGGGCGGCCGCATTACCTATTTTTTATTGGAATTACATACTTCATGTAAGAATATGTGTTTATTCGGCGCAATTTGTTTGCCTGATATACTGTTTTGTGTTGCATTTATATCATTGCAAAAACGACATTTTTAATAAATTTGCTGTCCGCATTGCAATATCCAAAAGCTTAGTAAATTTTTCAATTTTTCACTCTGGCGCCCGTTGCACAAAATAGCTGCAAAACGGTGGGAAGATATATAAGCAATATATATTCCATACTTCTTCAGATATAGTAAAATTGAAAAAATTTAACATATAGTAATATTGTTGGTAAAAGCCGGCTTCGTGGCGAGAATGGACGTCAAAATAAATCTGGCCCTTCACAGGAATCTGAATTTTCTGTAAAATTTTTTCAGTTACACATTTTCAGATGTTTTTTACAACTTCCAGCATTTTACACTAATTTTAGACTAATTCAGGCAAAGTTCAGATAATTTCACCCAGAATTCAGAGACTCTAAATTTTATTTGAAAAAATGTTACTGGCTAATTCTACAGAAAATTCAGATTTATTGGTTTTCCTGTACTTTCAAGTTTCATCCATTTGTTGACGTCACTGTGTAGCTGTCGATATGAAAATGGATGAATTATTATTTTCCAGTTTGCCACCAAAAGTAGCAAACATTTAGGGTACCCCCCTCCCGTGGTAGGTCCTGCACTGCGAAGGGCGTAGTCGGGGGCGGGGGGTCGCGGGGGTCGCTACCCGTCTTCTTTTGGTCGAACCTGAAGAAAATGTCTACAAGGGTCCCCCCTTTGGTTTTTATCGCCCGACCGAAAAAAATTTCTGATAGGTCTCCAATTGACCAAATTTGGCCTGATATTCAAAAAATTCTCATTTTTTTCTGGGGGCTGCCGCCCCCAGACCCCTGCAACTTTGTGGCTTCCTATTCGTTGATATTATCTTTTATTAAAGTCAATGCATGTCTGCAAGAGTACATTCTGCTGAACTTACTTGTGTACTACATATACTGTCTGATATGATGTTCCCATCTTTTGTTTTACTTTTCTTGTCAGAAAATATTTCTGATACGTCTCCAGTTGACTAAATTATGTCCAAAAATTTCAAAAATCTCCATTTTTTTCCTGGGGCCTGCAGCCCCCAGACCCCTGCTATCTGTGGCTTAATTCTCTTCGCGTTTTCACCACTGGCGGCCCGAATCCCTCGCCTGTCTCTGAATTTAGGAAGGAGCTTACCCCGTCCCCTCCAACTGCATGAGTATCAAATATCAAATAAATATCAAATAAAAGCTCTAATCCTTTCTTGCTTCTTGACACAAGTCCAAATTTGTCACTTAAAAAAAAGTTGTGCCCCAAAACATTGATTCCCGGAGCGCACGATTAAATTTTGATAAAACCCAAAATTAACGATAGCCGGCCGGCTCGGCTCGGCTCGGCCCGGCATGCCGAGCCGGCCGGCTCGGCTCGGCTCGGCTCGGCATGCCGAGCCGGCCGGCTCGGCTCGGCTCGGCTCGGCACCGAAATTCCCGGCTCGGTCTAACCCTGCAACGCCGTTTGCATTTTTCAAGAGAGTTACCTTTCCTCTATACTTCTGAAGCTCGAAAACCGTGAAAAACGCTGTGGTTGACCAGTGACTGGTCAAAGTTTGTGCGGGAAAAAAAACCCTATTGCGGGGAAAAAAACCCTATTTTGTTTGGCGGCATTTTTTTGCTAAACTCACCCATTGTTGCTACTAAAGTTAGTTCATCTGGGCTAACAACATGCGTAGAGTTCATTAAAACCGTTTATTCGGCCGCAAAACGTCGTTTTTTGTCATTTTGGGCCATACCCCGACACCCCTTACGAAACCTGTTTTGATGATGTTTCACCAAAATTTGGCATTTTTTGCAATATTTAGGTTTTAGCTGCTGCGTACCAATTAAATCCAAGAATGATAGACGCGGGCGGTGTTTGTCCGCTGTTTCTCACGTAATAAGCGCAAAAATCTGTTTTTAATGCTTTTAAATACGGAAAAAATGCCTATTTGGGCAGAAGTCATTTCTGCCAAAACGGGTCGATTTTTGAAGAATCATTGTGAGTCACATGGATGTCGCAGAAACGGTTTTTTTTAGGGATGGACCGAAAATTCGGTATTCGGTATTCGGTATTCGGTTTTCGGCCGAAAAACGGGTATTCGGTATTCGGTACCGAAAACTAAATTTTCGGCCGAATACCGAATAATTAGGAAATCAAGGAAATTCCAAATCAATGAACGTTTAGAATTAGAACTAATTTTATTAATCCTTCAATCAGCACTACATTTCGAACTGAACTGTATTAAAAAATATGAAAACTGTATATATATTAGCTAATGCAGATACTTGTGTTAATTTTTCATGGATGCTTAAAAGTTTTTCTTACTCTCAAGACTAGATTCTGACGCGCTGTACTGTGCTTGGTCTTATCGCACCTTGAGCCTTCTTTTTTAAACGTTTTTCATGAACTCTGCTGAAAGTTTACAAGCAGTTCAAAAACAACGCAAGACCCTGGCACTGCCAAGGTGAAAAGGGTCGAACCCTCTGTACACACATGTACATGAAGGTCTGGGGGGGTAGCTCCCCCCAGATTTGAGAGTCCGGGACAAGCCCCCCTCACATTTGACCCATCGGGACAGCCCCCTCTCTTTGGTGCTGAAAAATGAGTGTCCGAAAGCTCTAAAATTGCCCCAGATCGCTGTAAAATGCTTAGGCAAAAAGCGAAAAAACTAGCTGAAAATATCCAACTTTTGCAAAAAATTCCCATTTTTAAAGCAAAAATTGAAATTTTTTGCATTTTTGTCAGTTCGAGCCCCCGAAACGTCGGGAATGCCCCCAGACACAGACCTGTGTACATGTATGCCTATGTACATACCTCATCCAACTGCGGTCAGAGGTCGCTGAAAGTTGTGTAGTTTTTTTGCTGGTGTTTATTGTGCCTTTTTCTATAGTATTATTCTTCGATAGATTCTTCGATTCTATAGTATCTACTTATTCTTTAATACATTTTGCATGAATAATTAAAATCAAACGTTTGCAAAATGTTCATATAGCATGTTCATGTACGAAGTATTTTAACATTCTGCATCTTCAAATCCTGAGAAAACATTCGCTAACTTATGCTTGACAACTATTCGGTATTCGGTATTCGGTTTTCGGCCGAAAAATAAAAACCGAATATTCGGTATTCGGAATTGGGTGAAATTTTTTTCGGTCCCATCCCTAGTTTTTTTAGTCCATACTGCAGCCTAAGAGTTGTAGAACACGATGAAATTGTGTTTATATTCCCTGCTAATAGAACAACCAGAAAAAGTGATAGGGTTTTTTTCCCCGCATTAGGGTTTTTTTCCCGCATAGGGTTTTTTTCCCGGAGGTTTCGAGACTCATTACTCAGAAACGTGAGTGGTTACAATCCATTTTATTAGTGCAACAGTTAGGCGAAAGATGGCCGTTATAACAGCCACGAGCATTAATGGATCCGATTTATGTGGAGCACAGGACGACCCGAAAAGTTGAAAATAGGGTTTTTTTTCCCGCACCACTATACCCAGGGGGGGGGGGGGTTCAGGGGGTCTGAACCCCCCCTTTTGGCCAACTCATAAGAAAAATTCAACAAGGGTCCCCCCTTTGGTTTTTGCGGGTTCGCCGGAAAAACTTTCCGATACGTCTCCAATAGACCAAATTTGGCCCAAAAATCAAAATTTTCTCCACTTTTTCTGGGGGCTGCCGCCCCCAGACCCCTGCAACTTAGTAGCTTATTGTGTTTCTTGTTATTGTCTTTGATTAACCTCTATGTATGTGTGAATGAGTATATACGGTATGCAGCATCTCCTAGTTTAATACGCTTATACTGATTTGACGGTCTTCCATTGGCTTTGAAAATTTTCAGACACATACAGACATACAGTACCGTGCACATTTTTAGCTCCAGCTTCTGGGGGCAATCCCCCATGGGCCGTGAATCTCCACAGTCACTCAAATTGCCATGTGATGTCGCAAACATTGCAGTTTTTGTGCAACTTTATGTTCTTAAAATTTTTTAAATAACTAGGGCGTCTTGCATCGGTACAAACAAACAAACAAACATCGGTATTCATAAAAGTGTAAGCCAGGCTTTTATCCGGCTTTTCGTATTCATCAGACCAAGCTCAGCTTTTTCTCCAAGCTTTTTGGTATAACTATCAGGAAAGGATGTTCATTCATTATTCAAAGATTTCGCAAATCCTGTGCAAACAAAGTATAAGGTACCTGTTGCGCTATGGCGCAACAGGAAAAAGCCGAGCTTTTGATCCCGACTTTTATGAATACCGGCCTTGCGACGACATATTTTCAATGCAAATTTTATTTCAAAACTCTGAAAAAGATCTGGCTTCTAGGGGCTGACGCCCCCACGCCCCCAGACTCCCACATGCATTCACTCTGGTTTCTCGACAAGTGTTGTTTATATATATAAATTTTAATTTTCAATGCAAATTTTATTTCAAAGTTCCAAAAATGCTCTAGCTTCTGGGGGCTGCCGCCCCCAGACCCCCGCATTCACTCTGGTTTCTCGACAAGTGTTGCTTAAATTTTCATTTTCAATGTAAATTTTATTTCAAAATTCAAAAAAAGCTCTAGCTTCTGGGGGCTGCCGCCCCCAGACCCCCGCATTCACTCTGGTTTCTCGATACGTGTTGCTTAAATTTTCATTTTCAATGTAAATTTTATTTCAAAATTCAAAAAAAGCTCTAGCTTCTTGGGGCTGCCGCCCCCAGACCCCCGCATTTACTCTGGTTTCTCGATAAGTGTTGCTTAAATTTTCATTTTCAATGCAAATCTTAGTTAAAAATTTCAAGAAAGCTCCAGCTTCTGGGGGCTGCCGCCCCCAGACCTCCGCATCCGGGGTCTATTTACTGACTTCTATATTTCACTGACTAGCACAGCTAAAAATTTTAGCTGAACCCCCCCCCTTTCAAAATTTCTGGGTAATTCGCTCTTTTCTAAAATAGGCTTCACAAATATTTGACATAGCTGGCATATTCGAACTAAGTTTTGCATGTTTGAGAGAGACTAGTCTACAAACTTGTAAAGCAATAAGTATATATTGTCAAAGTCAAAACAATATTATCAGTTTTTTACTTGCATGCTTTCGTAGATTAGAAAGAATTGACAGAGTACGTTTAGTGATTATACACCAACCTAAGCCAAAAGCATCAAGTTGCCAGAGGGTCACGCCGATAGCCTTTGAGTTGGCATAGAGTTAACCAATAGCGTTTTAAACAAACTGTTGATGGCGGCGCATGGCTTAGAAGATTACGATATGTATAATGAATGCACAACTGTTTTATCTAAGTCTCATTCGTTAGTACTTGCATTCTTGCATTCATACTTGCTATTTCTAGTATAATATGTATTTTTTGGTGAAAATTTTTTCAAAAATTCGGCTCATAATTTGTTTAGAACGTATTCTAAAAAGATCCGCATCCGCGCGGATGTCAGATGTCAACATCCGCATCCGCGGATGTCAAAAAAGTCACATCCGCGACATCCCTACTTTCAATGCAAATTTTATTTCAAAATTTTAAAAAAGCGCTAGCTTCTGGGGGCTGCCGCCCCCAGACCCCCGCGATCATTCTGCTTTCTTGGCCAAGTGCGGCTTGAAATTAAGTTTTCAAGCTGCCCCCCCCCTCAGCAAAATCCTGGCCACGCTACTGCCCCAGACCCCCTCGATTATTCTTCTTTCTTGGCCAAGTGTGGCTTGAAATTAAGTTTTCAATGCAAATTTTTTTCAAAATTTTAAAAAAGCGCTAGCTTCTGGGGGCTACCGCCCCCAGACCGCCGCGATCATTCTGCTTTCTTGGGCAAGTGCGGCTTGAAATTAAGTTTTCAATCTGCCCCCCCTCAGCAAAATCCTGGCTACGCTACTGCCCCAGTCCCCCGCGTTCATTCTACTTTCTTGGCCAAGTGTGGCTTGAATTCAATTTTCAATGCAAATTTAAAAAAAAACGCTAGCTGAGACTTAGACGTAGACCCTTATATATCTGGGCCCCCCCTCAGCAAAATCCTGGCTACGCTACTGGTTTTAACACCAATAACTTCACTTCATTATTAAAAGGGGCGACAGCTATTTTGGGGGCTAGCTAGAGATCAGATTGGGGGCATCGCTAACGATGGGGGTTTCATATTGAGTGTCGGATCCAGGGGGGGCCCGATGGCCTCGCGGCCCCCTCTTTGGGTCTGCCCCCCCCCCTTTTGGCAAAGAGGGCCCCCTCAAAAAATTTTCCGATACGTTCCCAATTCATCAAATTTAGGCCAAATATCCAAAAAATTTCCTGGGGGCTGCCCCAGGCCCCCAGAACTTTTTACCGCAGTTCTCATTGTTATTATCTGTCGTATATAAAGGTTTATGCATGTGTATATGGCTGCATTGTGCCCAGCCTATTGTAATGCAATTGCTTACTACTAGGCATGGAAGTCTCGGTTTTTTTTCGGAGACCGAGACCGAGACCACGAAACCGAGACTACCGAGACCGAGACCAAATTCCGAGACCGCCAAAACCGAGACTTTGGGTCATTTTTTGCCATTTTTTCACCTATTTGTTTGATGACTTATTACAAGTTTTTAGGTAAACTTGCAAGACCATTGTCAGACACCTTATGTATATATAACTAACAGCAACATCACGGCAATGTTGGTTACGTTCCTGGTTATTTCCTCCTTTTGTGTGGATGTGGGGCCGTGTCTACTTAAATACTGTGAATTTTGAAATTTTGACCTCTGTCCCAAAGCAGACGCAATTTGTCCTTGTTCACGCCAGAAAATAGCAATTTCAGACACTGTTTGGCTGAATTTAGTTAAAAATCGCTCAGCTTGTATTGGAGTTACCAATGTTCTGCTAAAATATACACCCAAGATAAAAAGGGTTTTTAGCTCAAAAATTAGACCTGCGCGTCGTGACGCTCTTTCATTCTTTGCCTCCGGCGTGACACCCCTTTAAATTGTGCCCCCTCAAACCCCTGGGACTAAATTTTAGTTGGGAGTAGAGTCTTCCTTTTTCATCTACCGAACTACATGTGTCGCCCTCACCGCATAATTTTGAGTAGTGCGTCTAGTTGAACTTTCACAGATTTATTTTTGATTTTTTGCTAAACTCATATATACTAATTGGAAATTAAGCCGGGTTTACACGAAGCAATTTTCACGCAACTAGGTTTTCACGCAATTTTCAAGCAACTTGCAAATTGCGTGAAAACACACTGTTACACGAAGCAATTTTCACGCAATGAGCCCGCAATTTTCAAGCAACTAGTTGCGTGCAATTTTCACGCAACTACCAATCAAAATACAGTATTTTGAACGCCCGCTCAAACTTGAAGGCTCAGATTTTGCTTATTTTTTTAAAAAAACTATAAAATTTTTAATTATTAGGTCGACATCGGTCAGTTGGACGCGTATCGAATAATTTTTCCGCCCCGGACCATAAAAACCAAAAGGTGACCCTTACGTAAAATTTCAGTCGAAAAAAATTTCGGGCCCCATTCCCCCCCTGGCTACGCCCTTGTAGATGCGTGTGTGTTAGTAAAAAAACAACAGGCGCATTGGAATGTATGTATATTTTTGCTGTTCTACCGAACTGTGCTCTCAGCTATCCACGTGACTACCAGCCGAAATTTGATTGGTAGTTGCGTGAAAATTGCTTGTCGCAGTTGCGCAGAGATCGACTGCTAAATTTTAGTTGCGTGAAAATTGCTTGAAAATTACGTGAAAATTGCTTCAAATTTTGCTTGTTTACACGAAGCAATTTTCACGCAACTGAAGTTGCTTGAAAATTGCGTGAAAAAAATTGCGTGGAAACTGGAAATTGCGTGAAAATTGCTTCGTGTAAACCCGGCTTTACAGTTAAGTATGTGAAGTCACCGATTGGCATAACAAAGTTGACCAGCCAAACACTAAAGATTAAAGAATAAAATATAATAATAATCACACAGACAAACTTGAAACATAATATGAAAAAAATAAGAAACCTAATCACAAACATGCATTTTTGTGTGTGTACTGTGTTTACTGATAAACTAAAGAACCATGGTAAAGTTTTCGGAAAAAAATCGACAGAATCTCACTGTTTGATGTGAAATTTTGGTGAAATAAAAACTTCCGAAAAAAATTTTCTGCCAAAAATATAAACCAAAGGGGGGACCACACCACAGGAAAATTTTTCACAGATTTGAAAAACCGAGACCGGGTACAAACCGAGACTTTTCGACTACCGAGACCGAGACCGAGACCGAGACTGGGCTAGTCTCGGGTTTTGACCGAGACCGAGACCGAGACTTCCGTCCCTACTTACTACACACAAGAAAGAAAGAAAGAAAGAATTCACAAGGGCGAGCCCACGGGGGGATGGGGGCAAGGGCGTACCCAGGGGGAGTTCAGGGGGCCTGAACCCCCCCTTTTGGCCAACTCATAAGAAAATTTCAACAAGGGTCTCCTCTTTGGTTTTTGCGGGTTCACCGGAAAAATTTCCGATACGTCTCCAATTGACCAAATTTGGCCCAAAAATCAAAAATTCCCCCAATTTTTTCCTGGGGGCTGGCGCCCCCAGACCCCCGCATTCACTCTGGTTTCTCGACAAGTGTTGCTTAAACTTTCAATTTCAATGCAAAATTTTATTTCCAAATTTCAAAAAAGCTCTAGCTTCTGGGGGCTGCCGCCCCAGACCCCCACATTCACTCTGGCTTCCCAAAAAGTATTGCTTATATTTTCATTTTCAATGAAAAGTTTTATTTTAAAATTCTAAAAAAGCTATAGCTTCTGGGGGCTCCCGTCCCCAGACCCCCGCAACCGTGGTATATAAGAAAGAAAGAAATTTATTAAGCAGAAAGATTATAATACTGATTAACAAAGGCAAATAATATATACGGCCAATATAAGTACATAGATATAACGAAACAACAAAATGTTTAGATAAACACATATATACCTAATACATTATTAGAGCATATATTATATAAAACGTTACATAAAAAATTTTTTTGTTAGAAACAAAAAATAATGAAAAGCATCTGCTAGGTTTACCCATGAGCGAAAATCCTAAGGATTTCTAAATGCCCGCCCTTTCATAAAGCTATAGAGGGGGGCATTTTGAGAGTAAGGTTTTCTTAAAGATAGGAAGAGAGGTGGACAAGACAACATAGTCTGGAACATACATGTAGTTGGGGGGTGATGGGGGGGGGGAAGACAAGACCCCCCCCAAATTCGGTCCCGGGGGAGGGAGGGGGGGTCCCACCAGGGGGAAAAGAGGGGGGAGGGTGCCGGCGGGAGCAAAATTTTGGCCAAAATTTAAGAAAATCGGCATTTTTTCGTGAAATTTAAGCGATTTTTACCAAAATTAATTTCACTTCAGATTTTTATTAAAAGGGGCGACAGCTATTTTGGGGGCTAGAAATCAGATTGGGGGCATGGCTGACGATGGGGGTTTCATATAATATTTTTATTAAAAGATGGGGTAGGAAGCGAATTAGAATCGAAAATAATTTCTCCCCCCCGCTTCAGTCTGACCCACAGACCCCTGCAACTGTGTGATTTAGTGATCTTCGTTTGTAAGGTGTTTGTAAATGTTTAAAATGCATTCAAAGTGCATTCTAACCCATTACAAAAATTTGGGGAATCCCTTTGAAAATTTCTGGATCCGCGCCTGTTCATATTTTTGTTAAAAGATGGGGCAGGAAGCGAATTAGAATCGAAAATAATTCCCTCCCCTCCCCCTGCTTCAGTCTGACCCGCTACCCCCACCCCCCCTCTCGGTTGACACACCTAAGGTGCCCCCCCCCCCCTTTGAAAATTGCTGGATCCGCGCCTGAGCCTTTCTGTTCGGAGACCACATTAGCTCGAACATTTTTCCTGCCGACGCCTCAGCGGCGGCAGGTCCTTAACTTGCTTTCGCTTTTCGTAAAATACGTGTGCTGTTACGTATTTTCACGTAGGCGCATACGTACGTACGTACCTAAGCTAAGCTTGCCATAGCTAGCCTGCACTAAGGCTAGCTATAGCTAACCTTTACCGGGCTGGCGATAGCTACGCATGCGCTAGGCTAGTTATCAGTGTTTTTCGCGTCAAAAAGTGCGAAACGTCATACTTTTTCTAAAATTTTCCACTTTTTTTCCCATGTGCGTCCTGTGACGCATTGTTTTTCGGCGGAAACTGAGTCTTAGCTGGTTTGACCCAAATTTAAAAAATTAAAATTTAAAAAAAATTAATTCGCCGTTAAAATTTTGAAACATTTTTTAAATTGCGTCAAAACCATCAAATTTGAAACAATTTTCACAGTTTTTTAACGTTTCCAGCTTGATGTACATACAACTATAAATGGTTAAAACCTATTATGATTAGTTATGATTAGGATTAGGATGATTAGGATTATGCTTAGTTATGATTAGGAGGATTAGAAAAAATCCTCAGCGTAACTTATTAATCATGTCGGATCATCCCAACACCCAGCACATTTGTCGACCAAATTTTTTAAACCTCCAAAATTGTAGTTGAGGACAACCAGTGCCATAACTTATTTTTACCCAAAACAGCCGCTTAGGTAGCACTATAATCACTTTGCGCACTTTTTTCAAAATTACGTAGAAAAAGTTTGGGCTGAGCATTTTTTCAAAATGTCGCAATAAAAATTGGCCATGTGCGTCAGACGATGCAAAACTTTTGACGAAAGAACACTGCAAGCTATATTAGATATGCATATATAGCTTGACTAGACCGGCTAATTATATATATATATATATATATATATATATATATATATATATATATATATATATATATATATATATATTATATATAATTATGCACATATGTTAATTAGTTTTTGTCAATGTTGAACGGTGACAGAGTGACAGAATATTTTAAATGATTTGAAATTTTTAAGGGTCTCCTGACGCATTATTAAGCATAATGTTATTGACAAATTAATAATGTCACAACGAGCGAAAAGCGTTTGCAGCGAAAAGTCGTCTTTTGTACGTTTTTAAAGCTGCAAGCTTTTTAAAGTTGTAAAGCTGCGTTTTTACTAACTTTGAGAAAAAGGGAAGTAAAAACACATTACGTACAACACTACAAAGTTGCTAACATGTCATTTATGAGAAACTGTTTGAGCAATGAAGGCTGTCCCAGGGCTTAAAATGGGAGGGCGCAAAAAACTTTGGACCTGCAGTAAATGCGGAACGCCACCCCAGCCCAACCTACTAAAAATCAGCCAGTACTGCAAAGTTTCGGGATGAAAGATGGTACTTAAATTAGGCACATAAAAACGCTGAACTTGAAAAATATGTGGGCGCTAGTGTGCAATGCTTACCTCCAAAATTGACCAAATATCCAAAATTTAGTCAAAATTGTATGTGACTAGCAATGTGTTCGCTTCCTCAATTTTATAAATAAGTTTTGTGTAGGCGTGCAAAAAAATCAACTGTATAAAGCGATAGAAAAACCGTTTTTATATAATATTGCGTATATGTACGTGAGCTGTCAGAGATGGGCGTGCGTAATTCCCGGCGGACGGGGAGGTATTCTACAGTTTTGGCTGTGTCGGATTTGGTTGAACGATGCAAATGTAAGTAGTCCTTGCAAAGAGGGAATACTTTCAGTTTTTGCTGCTTTCTTAATGTGCAGCTCAAGTTGCAGTATAAAACCTCCGCTGCAAGAAAAAGCGCTCATAAATTTTGCACCTTTATCAACTACATGTATTACCTACATATATCGCCGCAACCCGACACCGTCCAAACCCAGAAAGGATTTTTCTCTCCCCGCATCGGCCTTACAACCCCTAATGGGTAAAATTTAACTTTATTTTTTAATTTTATTTTTGGACGCTATTGAAATGGGTGCAATATTTCTGCCCTACTATATATTCTGGGGGTAACTGTCTCAGGGAGAAGTGTCGCAAAGATGCAGTTTACATGGGCGCCAGTAGATTCCTTGAATCTAAACGTTTTTATTTTTTGCTCGTGACTGTACTTGTGTTGTGCACGTGCTAGTGTGAATATGACCCTAATTGTGAAGAGTATTATTTCAATAAAAAATCATCTCAACAGCGGCAGGTCTAACTTCAACGAAGTTAATGTACAAACTGTTCTCAATATAACTATAATTTGCTGAACAATTTTGCAATAAATT
>JASANF010009135.1:0-29629 GCA_030248245.1 Trissonchulus sp. WLG1_4
TTCCCAACTTTACATGCATAAACAATTGATTCTAGATTTAAATACTTACAACTAAATGCTTTTTTTTTTCCATTATAAACAATTCACCCTACTCTCAACATACTGCTTCTTCTTTTCCTTACTTTGCATTATATGGAATTCAACCATCTACGAACATGTTATCGTTACTTTGAATTATATGCACAAATTAACCCAACAATTTTAATGTTTTATGAAATTTTTATTACTTAGCTTTCAACATTTTACTCAACTCCCACACTTACTATTTAATGCTTCGTTGGAATGGTGGGATGTATGGATATGTTGATATAAATTCTTTGCACAGGTGAAGGTCTGGTTGCACTGTGGGCATTCCATCTCTGAAACATAAACGACACTTAATGACAAAAATCAGCATTATATTTCTTAAATTTTCACAATTTACTCCCATCATACTATTTAATGTTTCCTAACTTTATATGTATACACAATTGATCCTATTTTCACATACTGACAATTTAATGCTTTTTTTTTTTTTACCCTTACTAGGTATTATATGCAAATCAACCATCTACGAACATGTTTTTCATTACTTTGAATTATATGCATAAATTTACCCAACAAAACTACAATTTTAATGTTTCGTGAAAAATTTTATTACTTGGTATTATATACAAATTTAACTCCCCTTTTATGAACATTTACGTTTCGCTATTTTTCCATATCATTATGTACAAAATTAACCCTACTGCCTACATACATTGTTTTTTTTTCCTTATTGCATTTTATAGATACTACCATGTACGAACATGTTTTTCATTACTTTCAATTATATGCATACAAAATTGGATCCTACATACCATTAATGTTTCGTGAAATTTTTTATTTCTTAACATTATATATAAAATTTTACTCAACTCCGAACATACATTTTAATGTTTTTTTTTTCTTGGCATTACATATAAAAATTTTACCATATTCCCGTGTACGAACATACCTATTTTTTTAGCTTGGCATACAACAAGTTTACAATAATCTCATGTACGAAAATACATACAATTTTGTAAATTTTTTTTTTCTGTCATTACGTTTACACAACATACTCTCATCTACATACATTTTAATGTTTTGTTCACATTTTATGCACAAACAATTCATCCAACTAAGAACATATAGAGCTAATACTTTTGTTTTGATATCCATTAATACTTATCCATTTTATTATAAATTATTCAACAATTTTCTTATTGACTCACGTAAAGTTTTAGTTTACATTTTGTTACCCATATCCACTATTCTTTATGTTTCAGAAATTAATTTTTATTAATTTTTTCAAAGGAACTGCAGCTCAATGGCCAACATGAACGGAAATACAGTAAGTGAATACACACAATAGTAACAGTTAGCAACAATATGAACTTACTATAGGTTGTGAGTAGTTATCTGGTGGTGGCGGTGGGGCAATAAGGACAATATGTGGTGGAGGGGCAATAATAGGACGGTGGGTTGGTTGTGGAATGGCTTTCAAGGCAAATGGCTGGCAATTGGGTTTAAACGGCACAAACTTTATGACCGACCGCTCTGTAAGTTGTCGGCGGTAATAACTGACGCAACCTGTTTACATACCACCTTTTATACCTTGACTCATGCCATTGGTGGAGGGGGGACCAGGTAATAAATTTTGTAATCACAAAATTTTCAAAAAATTATTCTTCAATCCGCATGTAATGAAGCTAATTATTAGATACCACCTAATTTATTTTTTGAGTAAATTATGACAACTTTTAATTCCAGTACCCTCCTAAAACCAAAATTTATTGCGACATCATTACACCAGACAACAGCTGATGACGCACGCCAGACAGACTGATAAACACAAGCCAAACCAACGTTGATAACATCTATAGGGAATGACTAACTTTTGGTCATTACTTTAAACGAATTACCTGTCAAATTAACTACTATTAAGACTACAGGTATTTGTGTGCTGTGTCAGGTATTTTGGTGTTGTCTACGACTAATTTTTGGTTATTATTTTAAACAATTTATTACCTGGTAAAATTAGTCGCAATTATATATACAGGTATTTCGGTGTTGCTTGCTCGTGTTGTGGTGTTGCTTGCTCGTGGTAGTTTTTTCCTGCACTGCTTGCACTTTTTTCAGTGGCTGCATCTTGAGTGCCTACCCCCTGATACCCGGGCAGTGGCGTTGGCGTATAACGGCAATCGCCCTCGGGAAGCACTCGTCAGGGAAATTTTGAATGCTCCCTTTTCTGAGCATTTACGTGGGGAGCGTGTAAGACCCATTTGGGTGTCTAAGGAGGCCATGGAGTGGGATCCCCTTAGTTTCATCAACTACTACACCAGTCCCGAAGGGCATCCTGTGGCTGGTGAAAACTTCAATAATCACAAATTCCCTTTCATTAAACTTAGGGTGCCTGGTGATATTGTCAAAGATATCACCTGTCCGGAGACGGCTTCAGTGTCATACAATCAATACAAGGTTGAATGCCTGAAGCAGGCTCCGGTGGTTGTCAATGACCCGTGGACATATCCATGTGCTCGGGTGATGACCAGCACACTCCAGAAGGACGCCAGTCGCAGGGAGTCCTCTGAACAATTTTTTTCTGGGGATGACGAGAGCAAAGATGCTCGCGTCGTATGGAAACACCTTGGGCCGGTAATGCAGTACGGCTCCTTGTCTGAAACGATCAGTGACAAATGGGGTGTCAGACCATACCTGGACCTTAGTCGCTTGTCGTCTCAGATGGGAGACGGCGCTGCGTTCGACGGTATTCTAACACCGTGGACTTATGCGAACCGAGTTAGTACTGGGACGCCCTTCCATACCGAAGACTTTCATCTTCCTTCGGTTAACGTCTGTTACCAAGGAAAGAAGCTTTGGATGGGAGTTTCCCAGGACGAACTGGGTAAACTGCTCGTTATCCTGCAGGGGTTGGGTCCATATGAGGCGGAGTGTCCTCTTCTCACCCTCAGGAGAAAATGCTTTTTCCTACATCCTGGGTGGTTAGCGTCTCTGGGCATCACGGTGCAATGCCTGGTACAGGAACCTGGTGACATTGTCCTAACGCCACCATTTTCCTGTCATCAGGTAATAAATTTGGACCGTGGTGTGTCAGAGGCGATCAATTTTTTCAGCCCCCAATACCTACAAAATCGGGCACACTATTCCTCCCTCCACCTGAATTGTATCGCCAAAAAACACGTAGTCGGAGCAGAAGGGCGTGGATTCGAATTCCCCCATGCTGCCGCTACACGGGTTTCAGAATTTTTTCTCCATGACCCTCCGAAGGCCGTGCTCTTCACATGCCCTGTGTGCCCCGAGCGGTTCGAAAGCCGTTTCGCCTTGGGTCGTCACAAAAAGAACCTTCACGGACCGGGAGGAAAGCGGTGCCGGCAGTGTGGGGCGGGCGTTGCAAATCTCAAAGAACATCAACGCAACGCCCATAACCCCTACCAATGCCCCCACTGCAAGACCAACTATACTCGCACCTCCCTGGGCAAACACTTGAGGATATGCCCAAGGTTCGCACACTTTTATCATCACTACTCTTTGTTGCACAAGTCACCAAACACTCACTATGTTGCACTAACTACACTATGCTACCTGTGTTGCACTTGCAGAACTTACATATATTACATTACAGATACTTGTTGTTTTAGAAAACCGTGAGTGACGACCCCCGCCCTGCCATCCCTCCCCACCCCTACCCAATAAAGTAAGTGTAAATTTGTTTAAAACGTGTTCTGTTAATGCTTCACATACCATAGTGGTTTATATAGAGTACTCGGGCTAAAGTAATCTTGAAGAATTACTTGTCTACTAAGAGTGTTTCATGTCAAAGTGAGACTCCGGGCTATGCCTGACTCTTAGTAGACAAGTAATTCTTTTTTCAAAAAAATTACCAACAAGTCAATAGAAATTTCTAGCCACTCTAGTAATTGGAGTGTGTTGTACTAAACTTGTCATATCTGGTCTTAGCGTAGGAATTGAGCTTAGCTGAGGATATCATCTTGTAGTACACATGCTAGGCTACAAGATGATCTATTGATCACCTAAATCTACCCAGTAACGGCTAAGAAATCTTTCATGTGGTGTAGAAAAATTAGCATAGGGTTTACTAAAAACAGGTATACCTACCCATAGCGTAGGAGTTTAGCTAGGCTGAGGATATCAACTTGTAGTACACAAAATTTGCTATAAGATGACCTATTGATCATGTTGATTGGACATATAACCGCTGAACAATCTTCCATGCCCGTAAAATGTGCGGTGTCAACATAGGAAAATTACTACCCAAGGCTTAAAAATTGAGGGGCTTATACTAAAACAGGTATATCTGGTATTAGCGTAGGAGTTGAGCTTAGCTTTTTATATCAACTTGTACTACATAAAATTATCTACAATATGACCTATTGATCACCTAAATCCACTCAGTAACGGCTGAGAAATCTTCCATGCCCGTAAAATGTGCGGTGTCAACATAGGAAAATTACTACACAAGGCTTAAAAATTGAGGGGCTTGTACTAAAACAGGTATATCTGGGGTTAGCGTAGGAGTTGAGCTTAGCTTTTTATATCAACTTGTACTACACAAAATTATCTACAATATGACCTATTGATCACCTAAATCCACTCAGTAACGGCTGAGAAATCTTCCATGCCCGTAAAATGTGCGGTGTCAACATAGGAAAATTACTACACAAGGCTTAAAAATTGAGGGGCTTGTACTAAAACAGGTATATCTGGGGTTAGCGTAGGAATTAAGCTTAGCTTTTTATATCAACTTGTAGTACGTATAATTATCTACAAAATGACCTATTGATCGTGTTGATCTGACCTACTACGGCTGAGAAATCGTCCATGCCCGTAAAATGTGCGGTGTCAACATAGGAAAAACTACCGTAAGACAACTAGCCAGGCAGTTGTTACACACACACACACACACACACACACACTGCTTGCATTCATTTCACTTGCACTACATATTTTAGTTATTTCAAAAATTGACCACAATACGTGAAAATTTGTGGGGTTGTAATATAATTAAAATTTAATTAGATATGAAAAAATAAGATTTAATTACATAAATTAATAATTAATAATTTTGAAAAAAAATTAAAACAAAAAAAAAATTAATTTTCAGCAATGCAAAAAAATTTGCAATAAATTAAGAAAATTTTTCAGTAATACTTGCGTAATTTAAAATAATTTTGAAAAAATATTAGTAATAAAAATTTGTATGTTATAATAAATTTGAAAAAATAGTTGACAGCTTAAAATAAATTGAAAAAAAAATAGTTGACAGCGTCAGCTGTCATGCCAGCCAGTCAGCCAGCTAGTGGCATCTATTTAAACGCCCTAGGCTATACACGTGTTTATTGCAACCGCATTACGTAATTCACAAAAAAAAATTAAAAAAAAATTGTAAAATAGTAAGAAATTAAACATGTAAAAATTATTAACATTAATAATTGAAAACTTTTTAAAATTTAAAAATTTAAATTAAAAAAATTAAAATTTAAATTTAAAAATTTACGGAATTTAAGGCTCCTCCCCACCCAATTCGCTAGACTGGAGCTAGACTGGAGCCAGACTGGAGCTTACACGTTAAAGATAGCGGCTCCTCCCCACCCGGCTCCTCCCTACCCAATCAGCCATGAGATGCACCCACTATACTGTTGTAAATGAGAATTAGGGCCTATGAGACTCGGGGGCGGGGGGGGGGGGGGAGCCTGGCTTCCCCTCGGGGGGGGGGGCCGGGGTGGCTTCCCCCCCCCCCCCTTTTTTCTTTCTTTCTATATTTGGGTCCCCCCTCCCCATCCAAGCGAGGGGGGGGGGGGGGGGGGGGGGGGGGGGGGGGGGGGGCGGGCGCCCCCCCCCCCCCCCCCCCCGGGCGCGGGGGGGGGGGGGGCGCCCCCCGCCCGGGGTGGGGGGTGGCCCCCCCCCCCACCCCCCCCGTGGGGGGGGTGGGGGGGGGATGAACACCTCCTCCTCCGCTTGCGCCCCCCCGGGGGGGGGGGCGAAAAAACCCTCGGTTTCGGTTAGGGGTGAACCGGAGAAAACCCTCGGTTTCGGTTATGGGTAATCCGAAAAACCCTCGGTTTCGGTTAGGGGTGAACCGGAGAAAACCCTCGGTTTCGGTTATGGGTGAGCCGGAGAAAACCCTCGGTACTGGTTGAGAATCGTTCTGGGTCGATCGAGAAACCCTGTGGTTGCGGGTAAGCCAGGAAACCCTGAGTGTGGTGTGATTGAAGTGGGCTTGGAGGCCTACGTGTGAATGTGCTCCGCCCTTGAGGCATCGGGTTCGCCCCGGGAGCATGAGTATCGACCGAGTATCGTTGCAGGGTCGCAACGATGTTCGAAGGGGGGACCCTGTTGTAAATGAGAATTAGGGCCTATGAGACTCGGGGGCTGTGGTGTAGTGGTAGCATGCTTGACTTCGAAGCAGGCGGCCCGGGTTCGATTCCCGGCGCCTCCATTTCTTTCATTCTTTCTAAATTGGGGTCTCCTCTTTCTATTCAACAATACTACTAACAAATCAGAAAAATTTTCATTATATATTCGTAGGCTACATAGCATCCTATTCTGTACGATATTTGGGTTGAACCTGGTACTCATCTAAATTGACCTGCATTCAGTATTCATAAATTCTTATAAATAATTTTCTTATAAATAATTGGTATTATTTATAAGTTTGGTTTCTCATAAATAATTGGTATTAAATACCTTATGCAATATCATTTTGCGTTCACAAATAGCTGGCTAACAGCTTCGCTTGCCGAGCATATTATTGATAATTTAGTTGCAGGCTTGCAGGTATATTCGCAGTTTAGCACGTATGTTATAAATGGGAAAGATGGCCTATGAACTTTGAGGACGGTGGTGTAGCGGCTAGCATTCGAGAGGCTGACTCGAGAAGCCCGGCTTCGATTCCCGGCGCCTCCATTTCATTCCTTCTTTTTTCTTGATAGGAGTATCCGTTTGTGTTTAATATTCTTGCGACCTTGACAGAAAGGAAAGGATAAGGCATGGTCTTTAGGGTAACCTTATTCTCGAATCGTCTGCAGAGGTTTGTTAAGAATCTGGTTGCCTTGGTTGTGGTTGGTGTAATGTAGCGTGACAGTTTAGTATTTTATTCAGACTAACCATTTGCAGTTATCATATGCTATAACACATAGAAACATTTAGGGTGGAAAATCACCACGGTGGTTTTTAAAAACCATGGTTTTACATACGTTTTCATATGATTTGCACACCGTTTCATTACGAAATGTTGCTTAATTTGTTAAGACTTTAGTCGATCTCCTGAAACCATGGTTTTTGCTCAGTTGAAATTTCAGCAAAATAAAGACCTGCTGTGCAGCAAGTTTGAAATTTCAACTGAGCAAAAATCATGGTTTATTAACTGAATTTGTAACAAATCAGGCAGCATTTCCGAATAAAAGTATGTGCAAATTATGAAAAGGTGCGTAAAACCCTGTTTTCTTGAAAACCACCATGCTGAAATCCACCCTTACAGTTTTCTCTACACTTGACCCCTCTTTGAGTTTGACTTTTGCGTTTACATTTCATCTTTTCGCCAAATTTAAGCATCTTCTTGCGCCCCAAAAGTATGCTATCACTGTGAGAAAAGACAAGTGGTTTGAAACCAGGCTCCTGAATCCTTTTGTTTTCAAAATAGGGAAGCACTTCATTTCACTGGTCAACTAAAATCCACCTACCTCAGCTGTGCTGCACGTTGTGCCCATCATAACCATGTCCAAGTACCAGATTTCTTTCGCATTTTTTGGGTGAAAATAGACGAATTCAACTTTAGCCGTGTTAATCACAGCCAGTCGGTTGTAGACGGTGGCACCAGGACGGTTGTTCACATACGCCATCACTTTTAACGCTGCTCCCAAAGCCTACAGGATGAAAACAAATCAGTGAACTATCCGGCATTAGAAAGTTGAAATTATGTACATCGTCGACAAAATCAAAAATCAATAGCTGTTTTTTTCAAATTTCTGAATATTCTGTCTGCAAAAAAAGTGCTACCATTTTTTATTAACATAGCAGTGTTATTCAGTCTATTTTTGGCTCTTTCCATCAAGAGTTGGGTAACCGCAAAAAGTGAAATTTTTTCGGGTAACCACAAAAAGTGAAATTTTGACAATATATTGTATGGAGCATTTATTTGAATGCACAACAACTGGAATCTGCACTTCTCAAGTCGATTTTTGCTCAAATTATTGCCAAAATAGCGGGCAGGTGACCGACCCTAGTCGGAGGGACGGTTGCCTAGTTTTGATTGTTTTTCGGCTATAGCTGGAAAAATTTTGCAACTTCTTGATTTAACTCATTTTGGGACAATTTCTTGGACCGCGGCCGAAAAATTATCACAATTTCTCAATTTTTTCATCATTTTGATGCACCTTTTTGGCGTCAGATGGGACTGGAGGTTGGGGGGGGGGGGCTGCTATTTGAGGAGATACCTCCACCTACCCCCATGTGCATGGAAAAAATTTGTTCTTTCTATTTTTACTTCTTTTTGAAGCAGTTTTTTGCCTGCGGCCGAACATATTTTCAATTTTGGCACACTTTTTCGGCAATGAAAGAGGGTGTGCGTGGTTGAAGGGGGCTGCCAGTTAGCTTCTATTGTTGTTGCTAGCCTTTAGGGTTATTGTATGTCCAAAATAAAGACGTTTTTCTTTTTTCTCAGATGACTAAACATACATTTTTCCTGACCGATACTTTTTGTGTCAAAAAAAAGGTTGCAAAATCAGTAAAATTATTTCAATCAATCTGTTTTTCAAAAGGAGAAGCTTCTAAAAAACCAGATTTCCATCCAAAACTGAGTAAAACTCAACTTGCCAGTAGTTTTAAAAATATTCAAAAACAACTTTCTAACCAGAAAATCTAAATCCGTTTTTGGTCAAACGTTTTTATTTTGGGTTAGTCCAAAGTTCAAATCGTTAATGTTGAAAAAAGTTTAGTGGGTTACTGGTTCTGTTGTTACCAAAACGGCTAAGCTTTCTCCGAAAGGACCGAGTAACTTCTCGAGAATAAAGCCGGTTCTTCTTCAGGACAGTCTTTGAGGTGCCTTAGATACCTTTTCTTAGAGTTCCCGTGCTATGTACTGTATGTTTAAAATTGTCATGTTTAGATTTAGGTTTCGCCAGTGACGATTTGCACTAAAAATTACTGCTACCTGTGCTGAATGGCTGGTCGTGGTCATGTATTACAAATTAACAAATTTTGCATAAAATTGCTGCTTGTTAGTTTTAAAGCACGTTATAGCACATATATTGTTAAGTTACGATGCAAAGTTTGAAATGAACATCTGTAGTATTAATGGAGCGACTGTTGGTTCCTGCTGACGCTCTGGCATTTTCATTTAAGTTAAAGTTAAAGTAAAAGCTATTGCTTCAATCAAGAGTACATAATAGGAAGAGTATGACACTCTTCCTATTATGCCTACGGGCGTGCGTTCAATGCGCAGCGCGAAATAGCCCGTTTATGTACGGTTTTGAGGGGGGGGTAGCCCCCCCTCAACTGAAGACCCCGTACTCAAGTGAGGGGGGGGGTACCCCCCCCTCAACTCAGTACCCCGTCTTCAGTTGATACCCCCCCTCATTTCAAGACACTGACAAGGACTTTTGTTGATGTGCTGAACTGAGGGGGGGTACCCCCCCTCAACTGAAGACGGGGTACTGAACTGAGGGGGGGGGGGTAGCGCAAAGACTTTGTCAGTGTCTTGAAATGAGGGGGTAACCCCCCCTCAACTGAAGACGGGGTGCTGAGTTGAGGAAGGGTACCCCCCCCCCTCAGTTGAGCACTGGGTATCGAACTGAGTAGGGGGTACCCCCCCTCAGTTGAGTACGGGGTCTTCAGTTGAGGGGGGGGTACCCCCCCCTCAAAACCGTACATAAAAGGCCTATTTCGCGCTGCGCATTGGACGCGCGCTGCTAGGCATAATAGGAAGAGTGTCATACTTTTCCTATTAAGTACTCTTGCTTCAATTTAAGTTTAAGTTACACTTTAAGGAAGGCTCAGGCGTCAATTGAAATTACAGAAGCTGAAAATCAATGGCTTTTATAGAATATTTTTCAGTAGGTTTAATTTAATGTAAAAGTAAGGTTGTTTAAATCTAAGTAAAAGTTTTAGTGAAACCACGACCTTTAACGTTAACGTCAGTTAAAGTATGAGCCATAACTTTTTTATTTTAATTTCAATTAAACTTTAAACTACATTAAATTAAGTTTAACTTCTTAGTGCTAGTGCACACGCATATTTTTATCGTTCTGAAGGGATTAAAAAATAAAATTGTTCACGTTTCACATAGATTTAGACCGGTTATCGGTGTAAAATTTAATAGTGTATATTTTAATCATTTAGGCTGTTTAAAAAAAGACTGTGTCCTTGAAATTGGTTAGAAATTTAGTATTTCGTATCTACATGAGTGCCAACAAAATGTATGTAAGTATTTTAGAATTATCCTATATACTCAGCTATGACGCTTTGAATTGGTGGATTTTGAAAATACTTTAGTGTAACTGGTTCCGTTAGATTAGTTAATTAATTAAGAGTTTCATTTTTATTGGTTAGATTTGCTTTTTGACATACAAGTTAGCCAAAGCCAGTCAATTGAATGCGATCTTCCTTAAGTAAAAAGTAAACCTGTGTGAACACTTTTGCAAAAGTAAAAAGTATAAAGTAAAAAGTAAAAAGGCTAAAGTAAAAAGTAAAAAAGTAAAAAATAAGTCTGTGTGAACCGGGCCTTATGCGTTCCCAAGCCTCACTGAAAGCAGATAAATGCATATTACCAAGAGTACATAATAGCGTCTGACTCCATATAGAAGAAGAGTGAGACACTCTCCAGCCTGCCTGTGTTCTAGCACAGGCAGATGCGCTGGTTGTTTTCAGGCTACATGTTGACATTCTATGCAACATGTGACTGGCCAATCAGAAGCGAGCTTCTATTCTCTGATTGGCAGACGCCTGTGCACGTGCTCCAATCAGAAAACGGCATAGGGATAAAGGTTAATAACTCATTATGTATTCAAAGTCTGCTTGTAAAAACATTAAAAAAATTTGCAAATACCTTTGGGGATATTTTGACAAACTTTCAGCGAAATTGATTGAGAAACTTTGAAGAAATTCAGAAAAGTTTATATCTCAAAAGTTTCTCAATCAATTTCGCTGAAAGTATGCCAAAATATCCCTAGACGTATTTGCAAACCTTTTTTAATGTTTTTGCAAGCAGTTTTTGCAATGAGTTATTAAGCTTTTAACTCTATCTTAATGCTTATCAACGCATCAGCGATTATATACAAAAGTGTGTTACGCAGGGAATCTACGCGCTGATTGGCCAGTCACATGTTGCATAGAATGTCAACATGTAGCCTGAAAATGACCAGCGCATCTGCCTGTGCTAGAACACAGGCAGGCTGGAGAGTGTCTCACTCTTCTTCTATATAAAGAAGCTATTATGTACTCTTGATATTACTGACACCAAATATAAGTGCATTATAGGGCTTTCTAATGCTGTCTCAAGTTTTATTTACGTGTCACCAGAATTTTTCCCTGTCGATAGGAACGCGAAAAATCGATTTTTTTATTTTGTTAATTTTTCCAGTTTCTGACGGATACTTATTGTTACGAGTTCGAGTTAGAGCAACGCATTTTCTCTGCATCTAAAAGTAGCTTAGTATGTTCCTAATTGAGTGCAAATTTGAGCACCGGTGGGACATGCATTTGGTGTTATTTATTGACCAGCGTATAGCCATGTTGAAACTGTTACATCAATAATTTTTACACTGTTTTAGCTTTCAAGTGACTAATAAAAACCTGCGAAACGAAGCTACTTTCAAAGTTAAACTATTTTATAGTGTTTTAAGTTATATGTAGTAAATGGGCAAAAGGCTAGTTTAATCGTAAGAGCCAAAAAAATAGTGGAAAATTGTGAGTACGTAATTGTAAAAATGAGGGTCCAATTCATTATTACAGGTTTACTGCTTCTCAGATACGAAATAAAACTGTCATTTTTGAAGCAAATGTGTTCACCAGAACCTATTTAATCGTACTGCAGCAGAGGCTGAATATTTTAAAAAATTCGATATTTTAACGAGAAAGTTGTTTGTGAAATAAATTTGAAAAATCAGCTAATTTTAAAAAAATTCTCGTGTTTGCTACAGTTCCACTAAATCGTCTTTGCTGAAAATTTTTGCTTCAAGTATGACGGTTTCATTTTGTTTTTCAGAAGCAGAAATCTGTAAAACTGAACTAGACCCCCACATTTTGTACTATTTTCAAAAATTTCCATTCGTATAAATTATCTGGCTCTTACAGATATGTAAACTACATAGACTCATTTAATTCGTTATCATTAGTTATTTGAGTAACTCAATTTCAATTGCAACCAATATTTAACCTACAAGTTTATATGAACATAACATACCAACCAAATGATTGAATAAATAGCCCAAATATAAATTTGATTTATCCAAATAAATTGGATGCGATCTAAGGCCCGGTTCACACAGACGTACCTTTTTCTCTTTACTTTTTACTTTTGAGTCAAAAGTACAAATTTAGGTTCATCCACAACGTACTTTTTACTTTTCTAAATAAGCAATAATCTACCGTATTTCCTCGAATAAAGCCCCGGGGGCTTTATTGTTTCGTGAAGGTCCAAACGGGGGTTTTATTCAAGGCGGGGGCTTTATTCAAGGCGGGGGTTTTATTTTTTCGTAAAGTTCCAGACGGGGGCTTTATTCAAGACAGAGGCTTTATTCAAGACAGGGGCTTTATTCGAGGTAATACGGTAACTGCTATCCATTTCAGCAGGGTATTTTTACTTTTGCCACAAGGGCGATGTCGGTACTAAATATCTGCCTCATATTGGCATACGGCGGCCATTACAATATAAAATAGAGCGCAACTAACTACCCAAAGTGTAAAATTTCAACTGAAAGCGCGAGTAAAATTGGTTGCAAAAGGTCAGAAATTTTAGTCTGACCTTTGACACTTATATACGTACGTTAAGATTACTTAAAATATACTGAAGTATATGTTATGTTTTGTCTACTGCAGATGAAAAGAATTTTATCAACATCAAAATTCAATTAAAAATATGAAATTTATTAAAAATCGGCTTTCCATCGAAACAGTTTGCTTGCCCTTTGAAACAGTCCGTTTTCTTTTTAAAACTAACCGTTGCAAATTTACCATATGAGACTGTCTTAACAATTTAAAAAAATGAAACTAAATACTCACTTCGCTGGAATTGACGTCAGCATATCTGGAACCAGCTAATAAAGTTCGCGCCAACGCAACGGCCAGAAAAGCACTTAGAGCCGCTATCCGGAACATTTTAGCAGGTGCTGAAGAAATAGTGATTTGCAGTCGCCCTTATGAAAGACGTCATGATTACAGCAAATCTTGGACAAACTCCATTGTATATAGGTGCTATATATACTGCTGTTTGGATGAGTTGGCGATTCATCCGGATGAAACTGCTCTTGAAGTTTCATCAGGGTGAAACGGATATAAGCGTTTCTATCTTTATTTAAGCTTCACAACAGCTAAAAGTCATACAAGGTTAAATACTCGACTGGTTATTTTCATATGCTTTTACAAATTTGCGTAAGCAACTATAATTTTTTGACGTTCGTAGATTCAGAGGAGTATATTGGTGCCTACACTCTGAAAATCGGTTCAGTAAATTTTAAGCTCTGGACTGAGGTACGGAAGTTTTCAGTTAAGGTAGTAGTTTCGTATGTGCAGTTTTTGTCGCGATTCACTCTAACCAACAGCTAACTTTATGAAATTTGGAGCACATATGAGGCACTTTTAGGCAAACATATGGGCAAATTATTGGTTCTTTATAATCAGTTACACTATAGTTTTAACAAAAAAGTAGTGTTTTTGACATTTTTTGGCTATTTTTACAATATTTCGTAATTTTTAAATAACTTTTTCTCAAAAACAGTATTGATTTTCACTAAATTAAAAAAAAGAAATCTAGATATTTTACTTAAGATCAGTTTGGAACGTTAAAACGCAAATTTAACTGCAACTGTTTTCAGGAAATTGACACCTTCTGAATTTAACTCCGATTTTCACTTAAAAAAGATGTGATGTAAAATTTAAGCCACGCATCTTCAAAACTCGGCACCAAACTAGATAACGTTGTACTACAGTACTGTGTCAAAACTCATGTTACCAACTGTTATATAACCAGGGTTATGAGCTATGAAGTGTATCACCCCAATTTTTGACAAAAAACACTCGAAAATACGTGACAAGACGTGATGTTTTATATTTGTTTTACCTTGGTTCCGTATTGGCGTTTGATTGTATTAGCGGTCATATTGGAAGACAATAGGTCACTTTAGACTATGGTGGTGCAATTTATTGCCATGGTTGCCATGGCAACGCATACGAGTTCATTATACTAAAAGATACGTCATGTACTCGAAAGTGTCAATTTGCTGATTATGTGTGCAGTCTATATTCATAATATTTAACCTAAATGAAGAAAACTAAAATGTCCAGATTCCTTTTTTTGCAATTATTGATAGGCATTGTAGTTTTTGTTTTCTCAAGCCATAAAGTTTTACAAAATTCAAAAAAGTTCTTTTTGAAGCTTAGCTTTAAAATACTGAAGCAACGTTATGACTTATCCAAATGAAACTATGCACGTATTGAGACACCTACAAGTAAATTTAAACTAAATTGGAATTAAACTTCATCAAGTCATATTCTTTCCAAAATGAAACATAACGCAAAAACTTTAGAAAATGCCAAATTTCAGATATTTCACAGCGTATTTTGGGCAAACTGTCAAAAGTTTTAACAAAACAAATACATGTGCTTACGGTCTAATTCTTTGTCTGTGAAATGCAAAAAATCGCTTATAAATAGCTTCTAAAACAACTGAGTAACAGCTCATCAAAAAAAGCTGCATATACGAAACTACCACCTTAACTGCTAACTGATTCATTTTCAGTTAAAGTTTCGCAGTTACAGTTAAGGTGGTAGTTGCGTTTTCGAGGTTTTTGTGATTTCTATGTAAACTTTGCGCCACCAGTACTCAAGTTATAAGTGACGCCTGAGCATGAATTTTTGGGACAGTGCTGTAGAGGTCAAAATCCCCAGGCATGTCTCTCACTTTTTCGAAATTTCACCTGTGGACATTTTTAGAGGGTTTTAATTACAAGAAAATATCTTAAATTTTCGGTGCGTTTGCTTTTCAGCTATTTTCTCAGTAAACTGACTAGTTATTTAAAAAGTGGGGGACATGCCTGGGGATTTTAAACATGTCAAAAACCTTACCAACTTTCAGCCATAACAGGTAATCGTATGATTCAGAGCTGTGGCGCAAACTTTTTGAAAAAAATTGTAATATTTCGGAAAGGACCTTTCTTTACTGGCTTATATTGGAAACAAAATCACAGGTAAAATTTCAATGCATGGCATACATTTAGAAAAAATATTGTTCTTCCTAATGCAAAAGACCGCTTGTGATTAGAATTTGTAAACGCTGAGCTATGGCGTCTCAAAAAACACCTAAAAACGCAATTACCCCCTTAACTGATAATAACTGATAACTGAACTGCGTTGATTTTGAAAAGCAGTTAAAAACTGATAACTAATTCTTTGAAGCAGTTAACTTAATTGTAACTGAACTGCTTTGCCCGTGAAAAACTGATTGAAATCAGTTAACTGATATTATTTTCTGTTACAAGGGGGTAATTGCGTTTTTAGGTGTTTTTTTAAACTACCATAACTGTACTTAACCTCAACAAAAACTAGAGCTTTCTTTTTTACATTTTTTTACACCTTCTAGCTTTAAAAAAACTATTTAAAATCAGATTATATTTTGCAATTTTATTGCTGCTATCATTTGAATACACCCCATCAGCGGTTTTTTTGACTAATTTTTGCGCCACAGTTATGAAACTCAAGATCAGCCAACAACTACTAAACTTTTTGCAGTTATGCACTGACATAATATCCCCACCCGTTTTTTTGATATAGTTGATAAGTCGTTTCTACGTTGAGAAAATGACATTTTCGTGCAAAAATCACGTAATTTGACTTTTCTCTAAAATTTTCAAAAGCCCATAACACCAACTCTACAAACTATTTTTAGAAAAAGAAAAAAACAGGTGGGGATATTTTCCTAAAGATAATGTGGTTAAAGTTTCGAAGCCGTAGTCCGTTTTTAGCTTGAGTTCTGTGGGCGCAAAAATTACCCTGAAATGTCAAAAACCACGAAAACGACATTACCCCCTTAAAGTTACCAGTTACAGTTGACTTAATTGTAACTGAACATAGTTATTTTTGTAAAATTAAGTAGTAATTGATCAGTTAACTAAACTTATCTAATTTTCAGCTAATCAGTTAACTGATTAACTGAACTGATCTAATTTTCAACTATTCAGTTAATTGATTAACTAAACTGTTCTAATCTTCAGCTAATCAGTTAACTGATTAACTGAACTGATTAAGAGTTCGGTAACTGAAAACTGAAAACATCCATAGACTGAGGAATCACAGAGAAGACGAAGAAACTGCTTTGTTTCTTGTATTTGATCAAATAATAATCAATAATATTCAACAGATAAATTAGTAAACTAGTACGCTAAAAATTAACTCTAGACTCGTGCTTGTCACTTAAAAAATACCTTAGAACTCATTCGTCAAAAATAACTGGAAAAATGTTGGACCGTTGTCCATTTTGTGGAGAGTGAACTCCGGTCCGATTAGGTCCGAAGACCAAACAGGAACACAAATAGGCCGATTTAGATCAGATGGTAGAGCATCCCCAGTATCCCTTTTGGTCATTTTGCAGTAAAACTTTCACGCATATATAAAAACAGCGCAAATAGCACCTTAGACAGCGTTTATAGCACAGTTCGCGCAAATAGCACTCACAAAAAGCGCTATAGCGCACATAATTCATATAGCACCTTCGAGAGCGCTGATAGCGCAAATAGCGCAAACATCACTAAGCGCTACGGCACATTTAACGCTATGGCAAAAGCATTATAGCGCATTTATGTATCGTTTAAGTACACTCGTTCGTTTTGTATAATTGACCCAAACATTTAATTAGGATACCCAACCTGCCACAACTCATTTAAACATTATACAATATATAAATAATAATAAAAGAACTTTACCAGCCAGAATCTGATCAGCGCGCGTCAACTAAGGATATTTTGCGAAGGCAAATTACTGACTGCAGCAAGTTTTAGCTAGTTTATATCTTACTTCTTATCGCTGAAAACTAAATTTTATGATAAATATCTACTCTTAAAACCCCACAAAGTTGGGCAGAGTTTGAGCAAAAATTAATACGTACTTTGACGAAATTGCGTGAAGCACATTCATGAAAATAAAAAAATTATCAAACAAGCAGAGAAGTTTTAGAGTAGGTTGAAACTTTTAACTTTTTTATTTGCTTAAACTTAACGCTTAATGCTTAACCAGCACACCCGTGACTGAAAATTATGCAACCAGGTACCCCAACCGTATTAGGGTCTGCAAAACTGTTTTCTTAATTGTCATACTCATATAATAATTCTATTTTTATCGCTGATGACAGCTCAGTCAGATACAGATAATGTCAAATAGCTAAATTTAGCTAAACCTATCTCAAAATTACTGTAGATTAACTATTTTGCCAAGCTGTTACATTTCCGGTTAAACTTTATCTGTCTGGTTCAGTACCTTGTTTTGAACCCTTAGTTATCCGTGAAGCACGGATAACGTGCTCGTACTTTTTCATATTAGTTTCTCGAAGTTTGCAGTTGTGAGCATCAAAAAGCTGACTATTAAAGGTTGTTAACTGTCGTGTGGACAAAAAAACTGAGCTAAATTATACTGTAGCAAGTGTTGGTGTTGAAAGACAGCAAATACCGCAAGTTGAGAAGAAAGAAAAAAATTCGAGACGCCGGAAATCGAACCCGCGCCGCTCGAGTCGATGTAATGATTAACCACTACACCACAGCCCCTTTCGGCCCAAAATCTCGCAGTCGCTATTTCTAATTTAATTACAGCATTGGTAGAAGAATGGCCGAAGGAATTTAACACTTAGGACATATCAATTTAACCTTGACTTTTTATGAAAAGGAGGTAAACTAGAGACAAGTACCAGTTTTGGGTGGTGTTGTTATTCCACCTCGCAGTCGGGAACTCGGAAATTACTGAACCACTTTGCATCAGCGGACTCCTCTTGACCTCATCACTTCAAATAGGAAAATGCAAAAAATAAATTTATAAAGAAAAACATAAACTGTTCACTAAACTGTTTGAAAAAATGCATATTTTTTCTTATTGTCGTTCTAGAAGAGTGTTCTAGAAGTTACATGAAATTATTTTGAAGCACTAAACAGTTGAAAACTTTCAAAAATATAAAGTTTTTTCAAAACTTTGTATTTTTGAAGTCCTTAGGTAAAAAGGAGTCCATACTCCCTTCTTGTTTATTGAGGTATCGTATAAACTTAACTGACAAGCGTGTACGCGGTTACGCGCGTGTACACGATTCGTTCCGTGCCCAGCCCGAACTCCTACTGCAGTTTGAGTCTGTAGCAAGTAAGTTTGGTCAGTCACATAGATGCACATAGGGAGGGGTGGGGGGTATCCCTCAGCAAGCACCCCCGTCTCAACCCCTCACCGCCCCTCTGATTGCCAAAAAAGTTTACCAAAACTAAGTAAAAAGTCGAAAAATTACGAAAATGTGCCGGCTGTCGCCAAAAAAGTTGCCCAAAATGAGTTAAAACTCGAGAAAGTCCAATTTTTTTTGACGTCCGTTCGTTCAAAAAAAAAATCAGACAGAACCAGGACACCCCCTATTTGCCGGCCAACACCCCCTTGCCGATTGCTCCCATGCATCTCTTACAGTAGTGATTCACTTTCAGAGTGACATAACGGCTAAGAAGCTAAACAAATTTATATTAAATATTTCAAAAACAGTTACATTTATAATTACAACAAAACTGCAAACAAACAAGCACAAAGTAGCCACAGACCATACCTAAAAATTCCTGCACCTAATCACGAAATTTTATTTCGTTAGACTCCCACGAGATAACTGATAAACATCAACTTCTACTGTCACATATTCACTGTCATTCTTAAAAAGTCTAATAATTTCGGATGGAATTGATCAATTGATAAGTTTGTTTTTGCGGCTACAAACATTGTGGGTACCGATTAAATTATCTTTTAATTAAGTACAAATAATAATAACTATTCATTCTGATTTCCCACGCTGATTCTAATACCGTCCGTTTCATCATCAGCACTGTCAATTTTTCCAAGGTGTCCATTTTTCTCCACAACGCCGTTAATTTGTCCATCAACCACCGGTTTTTCCAAAGCAACCGCTTTTTCCAAAACTACCGGTTTTGTCACATCATCAGTTGTCATTTGAAACCCGTTTTCAGCCGGTTTACTGGGTACCGGTTCCACAGTATAGCTACTTGACTCACTGGAATCAGAAGCGCATGCAATACACCAACGGCAGATCATGAAGGATAAGAAAACAGGCAGAAACAACAGTCCGTGTAGCGTACCAAAAGCTATGGCTAGAAAGATTGTTTTCACAAAGGCGTGTCCGACGTAATTATCGATAATAGCCAGTATCGAAATGCCGACTATGGTTGAAATGCTGCTTTGCAAAATGGGATATCCCATAACCAGCATGGCCTGTTGTAAACGTTCCAGCGTAGTCATGTGTTTATCTTTCGTAAAGGCGTACGCAACGTGGGCTGAATAGTCTACAGTGAAACCAACGGACATAATAATTGTGATCATGGACGCAAAATCCAAGCGTACACCCCAGTACGCGCCATAACCTATCATTCCCACATTAATGGACAAAATGCACAAGCAGACAATTATAGACACAATGGGATTAGGAATAAAAAGCAGACAAACTGCCACCACAGCTGCTATGCAGATGGCTATATTGATGATCAAACTTGGTACTATAGCCTCGTGTTGCGTGGCAAACAGGAAAAAGTCGTGAAAAAAGTGCGCCGTTACGTTGGCACTATCGGCGATACCAGTGAATAACTGTAGCGCAGCAGAGTGCGTTCTCCAGTTCCAGTTGCGTAGTCTGATTAGCGCCCTTGACGCAACAATACGCTTGCCGTCTGCGCTGAAAACTATATCATCTTTATAGTGTTCAAATTTTCGCTGGGTCAAAAAGTCGCGTTTCAATTGTGGCATACAGTTTGTGGTTACTGTAATGTTGGAATAGTCGTCAAAAAAGTCGTCCGTATAGGTTGTAACCCATTCAGAAGACTGACCTAGCAGGTCCATGACTGTACCGTAACCGTCGTAATAGACTGTATCCATGAACTGTAGAAAATCAAAAGTCCAATCGTGTTCAGCGATTTCCGAGTGTTCAGTATACTCAAATTGTGACATTTGATTGCGTAATGCTTCGATAAATTGATAATTTACCTTGTATTGCTCTAAATCCTCAAACCATACGTGCATATAGTCAGAATAGTTACTGAAATACAAATTAGTGTAGTTCATGCATTTTTTAGCGTACGAATCCGGGGGCAGGATGTTTATGGGATCAAGACCCACTTGAACCTGCGTGAGTAAACCGTATAGAGCTCCGGCCAAGTAACCACAGTAGGCCAAAATGACAAGTCCTTGTAGGACAGGTTTCGCAATGAATTTGGCATAATGGTCTCGGAAAAAAGCTGATATGAAATTCATGTCATCCGGATTTGCTCTTCCTGAAACGATAAACATTTTTTATGTTTCTGGCTCCGCAAGAAATAGTAGGTAGCTAAAATTGAGAATCATACAAACTTAACAACTTCTTAAAATCATTCGCGGCATTTCCAGGACTTCATAAATCCTACAACTGTAATAATTGTAAATCATAATCATAATTTATTGAACAAATCAGGAATATCATTAAGACTGCTTAAAACCACTGGAGAACAGTTCAACTGATTATAATTTTGTTGTTAAAATATTAGTTTCAACTGATTATTATTTAATTGTTAAAATTTTAGCACTAAACCACCTTAACATCAACAAAAAAGTTAATATTAGTACCATTTTTATGCGATTTTGTCTGCTGACAAGGACAACTGCAAATTGCCTAAAGATCAGTTGTCCTGAAGGTTTCCACTAAAAGTAAATATGTAGTTAAATTTCGTGAATTCTAAAGCTTTGCTTAAACACTAGGGGTGGATTTCACAAAGGTGGTTTTACTAAACCATTGGTTTTACGTACGTTTTGCATGATTTGCACGTAATTTCATTACAAAATATCGAATGATTCGTTACGAATTTCGTAGATTTTCTTAAACCATTGGTCTAGCTCAGTTGAAATTTCAAACCTGCAGCACAGCAGGTCTCTGTTTTGCTGAAATTTCAACTGAGTTAAACCAATGGTTTAAGAAAATCTACGAAATTCGTAACGAATCATTCGATATTTCGTAATGAAATTACGTGCAAATCATGCAAAACGTACGTAAAACCAATGGTTTAGTAAAACCACCTTTGTGAAATCCACCCTAGAAGTCCGTATCCGTGTCCGTTATGCATTCGTAAGCAAGTACAGACAGAACGAATGTTTCAGGTACAAATTTTTTGCATGATATAAGATATATCAACCAGTCTAAATCTCTTTGGTCTAAAGTCAATCGGAAAAAAGGTTATATTTTCGGCAGCAGTTGACCAAACTCTGCCTTCCTTTACAGACAAGTATGTACAGGCCCAGGAAATTGGACTTACGCCGTCCAAGACATGACTTTTCGGAAACAGGCGCACACGTGATGACATTGAGTCCTTTTTCTTCGCGTCGGCCAGTAATCACCAGCAAGGCCACAAAAACAGTCATTTGGTAGAAGTAGACAAAGACGGTGGCCACGGAGGCAAACAGACAAAACATCCATACTGACGGAAATGTACTGATGCAGCCCAGACCAAACGTGACCACTGAAATATAAAAAAATATACTTCTGATGTGCTAAACGTCTTTTTAACGCTGAAGGTTTTTTTAACGAACTTCTCAAACTTTCAGATTAAACCATGTATGGAGATGTGAGATGTATAGAATAGAATTCCGGCCTTGATCCATCGGTTATTATAGTTAAGTCCGCTTAGATTGCCTAAACAGGGATGTGCTAAAAATTAAATCAGTTCAAGCAAGAGGAATTTCGATAGCGTTTTTAAGCATAGCTGAGAAATGTAAAACCATTTAACTGAACAATAATTAACGCGTTTAGATACATAAACTTACATATGCATGTTTAAGTACAATTCTGTTAACCCGAATGCTCTCCAAAACATAACGTTCCTTACATAACACAACAGTGACTATTAAGCTAAATGTGACGATTAAAATCAGCAAAGTTTCAGTAACTTCCTCTCATTGAAAACTAGTCTAAATTATCAATTACGCTCTAAACTTCGTTTCTAACCGTCAGTGAGCGACGTGACGGTGACGGAAACTCCAGCGTCTCTGAGGGTCATTTTGATGCGTTTTTCCGCTGGAAGGTTGTGCGGTGTGCTGCGCCAGGCGGACAACAGCACGTAGATGTCGTCTACCCCGATGGCTGAAAATACAAATTGGCAAGATTATAACACACTACCCATTGGCCAGCTTGGTAACACGGTAGATGCGTTCCACTTAAACATTAGCGGCCAAAAAAGGTCCCAAACGGAACCGTTCCCGAATGGATACTACCAAGAGTACATAATAGGAAGAGTATGACACTCTTCCTATTATGCCTACGGGCGTGCGTCCAATGCGCAGCGCGAAATAGCCCGTTTTTGTACGGTTTTGAGGGGGGGGTACCCCCCCCCTCAACTGAAGACCCCGTGCTCAACTGCGGGGGGGGGGGGGTACCCCCCCCCCCTCAACTCAGCACCCCCTCTTCAGTTGAGGGGGGGGGGGACCCCCCCCTCATTTCAAGACACTGACAAGGACTTTTGTTGATGTGCTGAACTGAGGGGGGGGTACCCCCCCCCCCTCAACTGAAGACGGGGTACTGAACTGATTGGGGGGTAGCGCAAAGACTTTGTCAGTGTCTTGAAATGAGGGGGGGGGTACCCCCCCCCCCCCATCTGAAGACGGGGTGCTGAGTTGAGGGGGGGTCCCCCCCCCCCCCTCAGTTGAGCACGGGGTATCGAACTGAGTAGGGGGTACCCCCCCCCTCAGTTGAGTACGGGGTCTTCAGTTGAGGGGGGGGTACCCCCCCCCTCAAAACCGTACATAAAAGGCCTATTTCGCGCTGCGCATTGGACGCGCGCTGCTAGGCATAATAGGAAGAGTGTCATACTCTTCCTATAATGTACTCTTGATACTACTAAGTACTTGGGCCCCGATGGGGAAGTTCTAAATTAGAATGTTCCCAGTAGGATACGTTGCGCGCCGTTGATGTATCCAATCGGTACCATTCAGTTAGTAGGCTACCTGATTAGACCCTAGTACCTATTTGAGTCCTTTTATATTTTTTTGGCGGCTAATGAGCAAAGATTTTAATTTATTTCATTAAAACGCAATCACAAACATAAGATTAAATTTGATTCGATGATGGAATATTACATTGTGGTGATTATGCTATTTCTAATATTTCGAGAGGTCAATTTCGTTATTGTTTAACCCTTTAATGCCCAGAGTATCACGGGCTAGACAGCCTCATTCTGACACCTTCTAGTTTTTTGGACATTGCTCGAGCTACGTGCGTCGTAGAGAGATCGCGAAACCACCATTCGATAGAGAAATGAATGGTGAACAAAACATAATCGTCGATTAAGGGTCTAGGACGCACCGTTTCTGCGTTATAAGCGCTCAAAGTTGAGAATTTTTAAAAATTTGCGCCATCGCTCAGGCATAATATGTACCTCATCCTGGAGTATGAACACAGCAACTGTGCGCTTGCCGTAGTTGAATGCTAGAAATAAACTACATTATCCGCTGTATCTGATGCACATAAAGCAGACTGCCGGAGCTGCATTTAGATTTCATAATGTGGCCTCAAAGAAAATACTACTTTTGCGATGAAAAAAAGTCAAATTTGCACATTGCTTTAATGAGCATAGGCTTCGCTGTGTGGCAGTAGGACTAAAAATTGCCGGCCAAATGCGAAGACCTACAATTCCCTATAAAAACAGCTAAAAGATCTTGTCACTAGAATAGACTAGTCAAGTTGCATAGCCCTAGATATGATAGTTCATCGTGGGGTATCTCCTATGATCCTTTGGGCATGATAGGGTTAATAGTTTTTGGGGCAAACAAACCTTTTTTCATACGGATGCGCGGCTCTACTGGTATACAAGGAAAGTTGCGATTCACATTTTTGAGCCGTATGTCTGTTTGTCGTATTGAATTAGTTCTTTTCAGTTCTTATGCTCAAACTTTAAGGCGAAAGGGCAGACGAACATAAATACTGATGAACGGACGAAAGTATGAATTGAGCTACTTCGTTGATCCAGTTGTCCGAATGTCCCTCTGCGTACAGAAGTATGATTTGACCATCAATGTCATTACAAAGATATGTAGGTGCGTCTATCGTTCGCGACATTGAAACACCCTATGTACTTGCAAATTCAAATTAAAACTTTGAACTAGTGTTGTTCTGGTATACCATTAACTAAAACTAAAACTAGTTGTAAAAACTAATTTTCAGCAGTTATACCAAAACTATACCTAAAAGTAAACTAAAATTCCCTGACGGAACAACACTACTTTGAACTATACAATCAAATTAAACAAACAGTCAATGTTAAACTTACAATAAACAATAAACGGCATAAAATACACGGAACTGGTGAATTTTTGTCCGCACAGCAAAATCAGCGAAGTAGCGGATGCAATCCCACACATACTGGAAATACAACCCCCCAGAGAGGCCCAGGGTTTAGCCTGTACACAGTCTGCACTCAACGAAGTGAGTACAGTAAATACTGTGATAACGGCAAACATTGGTAACATCAGCATTATCACTTTGCCCATTTCTTTGCGACTTTCTGTCACCAAAGTTTCAAAAGTCCACCAAGTTATGTCAAAAACATCAGATTCGTAATCTTCTAGATATTCTGTGATTTTTAGTTCCCATGCTAGCGCCATCTCAGCATCTTCGGGACCGTCGCGTTTTAGCTGATATGGTATCATGACGGCTTTTGCAGACACGATTCGCGTTTCGTTGTCTAACTCTACTCCCCCAATGACAGGGCCCGTGGGAACGTTTATACCCTCATATTCCCAGTACGGATAGGTCAGTTCTGTGACGCGGGCGGGAGCTTTAAAAAACAGGGTCAGCAGTGGATTGGCATAACACTGTTGTCTAACTTCGATGTTAGGATAGTGTATGCACTGATCAAGATAGCTATGCGGTTTACCGTACATATGAACCACTTGGTCGGAAATATAACTCCATTCGAAAACGACTTCGTGAACAATGTCACTGTCTAACACATTACCACCATCTTTGCGAGTTATAATCACATAACCCATACGTTCAACGTCATAGCGTTTGTAGGCAAAAAATGGGTTCTTGTCATCAACGGGGAAATGTTTTATTAAATTCTGCTTATGTCTAGCGGCGGGCCCGTCTGCAGGGGTATATAATTGAATGGTATCGCGCAAGACTATGAAATAGCCCCCCGCAAAACAGGCAAAACATAGAACCAAAGTTAGCAGGAAAGGGACGGTCACAAACCAACCAGAATGTTTGGCCACAAAGCTGGCATATTTGGCAAAAAATTTAGAAAATGGACGCTCCAGGCAGTCAAAATGAAGTCGAACCATAATTGGTGCTTAAACAGAAAGGTAGAAATATGCTGTCATTATAAACATATATACGCAGATAATTTATATAATAACAAATGAAAATTTTAGTAAAATGTTTGTAAAACTATAGCCAAGACAAAAATCATGAAAAAAATTAATAAAAAATGAAAAACGCTGAAAATACAACTACGTAGATGATCTGAGAAATACTACAAATCTATCAAGATCATAAACGAAGTACATTTTAATTCATGTTTGAAATAAATTTTGTTTTTTGAAAGTAACCAATTATTTTTATTCAATTATGTTTGTCATCGACTTTAGCTGTTGTTTAACCATAAAACACATATTACAAAATTTGCCTTTAACAGACAACAAACGACAATAAAAATCACAGGAAAACCAAGTAAAAATTACAGAATAAAACTTGTTCGTCACTCCAAAAACCCACACTAAAATCCAATTTGAAAACAAAATTGACATCATAGTAGCTACTAGTGCAAAATATACTAAACAGTATTACAACATATGTCTACATATGCATAATATGCAGTTGCAACAAACATAATAACAACAATAATAATCATATGATAGCACAAACAAAAATAAACAGTAAAGTTACATACAGTAGATTCGCGTGGTAGTTTACAATATACAGTTTACTATTAGTATTGTCTGCATAGTTTACAGGATACAGTTCTGCCTACGCTTTTGTAACACTGACTTTAACTAGTTTGACGTCTAATAAAACTTTTCTGTTTGTTGAACTTTTTTAAGCAAAATGAAGCGTTCGACACATGCGCAGGTTTTGATATTCAAGTTGGCGAATAACGATGTGGTCGTTAATAATAAATACTTTATTTATCAGTTTTTTTAGAACCTAGACGTGGCTTTAGACTGGAATGACTGGACATATATGTAGTTCCATTAAAGGTGATTTTCTGCTAAAAAAGTTGCCGATCAAAAAGTGTTGACCAACCTTATTTTTTGCAATTACATCACACAAGTGCTGAGAGAGAGCAAAACAGCACAATGTTTTACTTAGTTTGACTCATATGGAAGTGCGCTGTGCATTGACTGGCAATCTTTGGCAATCAGAACGTCGTCGATTCGGTTCTGCCACGGTAAAATGAAAAAAAGTAGACCCCAATATAGCAAGACTAGGGCTGGGCACGGTTACAGTAACCGTACAGTACACGATAACTAATAGTTACTGCTATAATGTATGTATTATATGCGTGCCACGCCAATTATCCGTGTAATCGTTTACTCTGTTATGCGCTAAGTATTCATGTAGCCTAACTGTGTGTGTACACGGTTACTTTCCTGTGAACGGTACGGTTACTAAACGTTGTCAAGAAACAAAGGTGGATTCTCTACTAACCAGCAAGTTGACATAGAAAATAGAAATCACAAAAATCTTGAAATGTCAACTAACACTGATCACTAATTCATCCACGAACAAGTTTTTTCGGCTTCATAAGTTTTTACTTGACAACAACTATAGCAATATATATGTTAGACTTGCACAACACATTCAAAGTGATTCAAAAGGCAAGGTTCACATGCGATGGTGAGAGTTTCAGGCAAAAGAGATCGTCCGTACAGTACCCACCGAAATTACTTGCTATAGAATCCAGAGTCAAAGCGGAGTCGACACACTTGACCCAGGAGTCAAAGTATAGACAGCTCTTTCCTTCGACGCCGGAGTCAAGTGGCTCAGACTCTGCTCTGATTCCGGAGTCTGTAGCAAGTAATTTTGGCCGGTACTGTAGATTTCGAGCCAGTTATCTTCAGCAATCGACGCCTCCACAAAACGTGACAGTATATCGGAATGTAACAACAATGCTGTATGTAAACAAGTCTAATCTGCGGTAAAAGCATTCAGTAAGCATCAACAATCTACTTTTGGTCAAGAATCTACATAGGCATGAGGCCATCGTAAACCTGCTGGGCCATCTACGGAAAAAGTTGAAGTTCCTTAAAAAGCGCTCTTATTACAGAAACTTAAACTGCACAATCTGAGTCAAGTTTAGGCAATTAGAAGGCAGTTTAATGAACAACTGATGTTCAACAATCAATAGTTAAGTAAAACTCATGTTTGCTGATGGAATGATTACGTGTAGTAAAGCATCATCACCCATAGCATGTGTGTGCCCTGTGTGGTCGAGTGGCTAGTTTGGTATATAGGGCTTCAACCATGGAGTTGTAGGCTCGATTAATAGTAGATCATTTTTGTCAGCCTTTTGCATTTTCAAATTATACGCTCTCAACAACAACGAAAGTAGCAACTCAGTGAATATACAAGGCATTTTCATGTGACAGATGCAACGCACCTCTAGAAGGCACACTCCGCACTTTGCACACTTTTTTAACGTTAACACTGCCTTAAGATTTCAAAATCAAAATTAAAGACTTGTTGGGCTGTGGCTAGTGATGTGGATCGGATCGGATCGGTCCGAAATTTTGGTGCCAATCCGATTCGAATGGTTGATTGGCGATCCGATCCGATCCGATCCGATCCAGGCCCGGATCGGTCGATCCGATCCGATCCGCCGATCCGATCCGATTAAACATTACGTAACCTTGATGAAAGCTAAAAAATCTTTTGTTGAAATATTGTTAACTATGATTTATTATAATGAGTATATTGCTTTAAAAATTTAATGAGTTATAATGTATATAAATAATAAGATGGCATTTTTGTAATGAGAGCAACTTAGACAATCCCACGACCAGAAATTTTGATTAATTGGAATGGAAATGTCTTGACAATTTTGGGTTGGATCGGAAAATTTGAGCTGTGGGTCAACCCTTGGGTATACACACCCACTTCAGGCTGCGCGGGTCGCTGCATTTTGTCAAACCAGCGAAAAAATTTGGAAATTTTTTCACGTATTCAATCCAATCTGGGTACAAAAATTTGGTTACCATTCGGTTAAAGTAGGTAGCACTGCGAACAATGTACAGCTGTACACTGTGCAAATTGTAAATGGATATCTGCTGAAAACTATCGATCATCAGGTACGGTATCTTAAAATGGTGCCTCAAAGTTGGTCGTGGTCAAAGTTTGACGGCGCGAGGATGGATGGATCGCGGGTTACCCACAAGTGTCAAACCGCGGGCTGGGTTGGGTCGCCGGTAGAAAGTGTTGATCCGCGTCGATTCCCAACTCTTGTGTTAACGAAGAGAATGTTGAAAGATTGTTTTTGTAGGCGAAAATTAAGATATATATTTCTAAACATTTCACATCACACATTTCCTACGCGTCTTCACGCAACTTCAATGATGAGCAACCTCGCCTCCACTTGCATATGGTCTATGCATACACTGTACGCTTTCGCTAATATAAAACCGATATTTTGATAATTTGAGTAGTAGTTATACTTGTGCGTTTGATTGATCGCTCGAAAAGTTTTTGAAATTACGCAGAATTTTTGGCAAATTACGAAATTTTGTGGTCGAGACTAAAAATTTATACTACCGATCCGGATCGCGGATTCAGCGATCCGATCCGATCCGACCCCCGGATCGGCGATCCGATCCGATCCGCAGATCCGATCAACATCACTAGCTGTGGCCTAACAGGAAAACTTTTTTTATATAAAATTTCTACATATTTATTTATAAAGTGTGCTTCTTATTTCTAAATTATTGTCCTTTTAATGATTTCTGTTTTATTTCTAATTGATTATTTGTACACATGGCAGCACTAATGAACAGATTGCTTAAACAATGCCTAAAATGCTATTTAAACTTCTGCACTAAAATGACAATTTTTAACCCTCTGATTTTTTAACTAAACTAAACGGACTACGTACAAATTCCATGCCACTGTACTTCTGCTGCTTTAAGTTGACAA
>JASANF010009136.1:0-16513 GCA_030248245.1 Trissonchulus sp. WLG1_4
ACCAATAAACAGTCCACCACAGAAAGCATGCCATATCAAGATTGATTTGTTGCTGGGAATGGATTATTGGAACGCAATTTTGGGTCCAAATGTCTGCAAAATCGTTCCAGTCGACTCTCAGCTAACTGTGTACTGTTCACCACTGGGAAACATCTTGGCGGGAAACTCGTTGGCAGAGCGACCTAAGCCAATGAAGACAATTCATACAATGCTATGCCTACCCAAGGAAGATGTAAGTCAATTGTGGAACATGGAGGCTATCGGAATAAATGAAAAACAGCCTGAAGAACCGGATGTTGTGAAAAAATTCAAAGAATCGACTGTATTAAAAGACAGCAGATACTATGTAAACTGGCCTTGGAAAACAGCTAACCCATGAATATCGTCAAATTATGGGACGGCAAAATACCGACTGCAAAAGACGCTGGAAACATTATGTGCAGATGAAACGAAACTGGGAAATTTCAAGAATTATGATGCAATAATTCAAGACCAGCTCACTAAAGGCATCATAGAGCCAGCGGAAAAGGCGGTCTCAAATGCAACTGTGATTCAGTACATCTCGCACTTTCCGCATATCAAAAGCGACCGCCAGATAACAAAGGTGCGCATTGTTTACGATGCGAGCGCTCGTACAAAACCGCACGGTGTCAGCTTAAATGATCTAATTCACACCGGAGTGAATTACCTCGAAGATTTAGTTGGCTTGCTGTTGCGATTGCGTCTGAGTCCTATCACAATTACCTCTGATGTTGAGAAGGCCTTTCCTCACGTCGGACTCAAAGAGGAAGATCGCGACAGTACAAGATTTTTGTGGCTTAAAGACCAGAGTAAGCCGACATTGGAAAATAATATTCAACAGTATCGATTCGCACGGATACCATTCGGCGTTGTGGCTTCGCCTTTTCTACTTGGTGCGACGATTAACCTCATGCTTGACCACAATTCTGGGGATCTAGCTAATCAGGTCCGAGGCAACATCTATATGGATAACGTGTTTTTGGGCGCCAACAACCCGGATGAGGCGAAGCGTCTACATACCGATGGAAAAGCGCTGTTCAGAAAGGGATCAATGAACCTTCGGGAGTGGCTGTCGAACTGTGACGAATTTAATCAATACCTACCTCCTGAAGACAGAGCGAAAGGACCAAACACTAAGGTGCTCGGACTCATATGGGACACAACGGAAGATACGTTCCAAGTTCAGCATCGTTTCGAAAGCATCTCAGTGCCTGTAACAAAACGGATAATTTTGCATGCAATCGCGAAAGCCTTTGATCCACTTGGGTTAATAGGTCCACTGACGTTGTCGGGAAAGATAATGATTCAGCGTTTGTGGAAAGAAAAACTGGCCTGGGACGATGTATTAAACGAAAGTTACCAAAAAGAATGGATGGCAGTGCTAAAATCGATCACTAAAGGAAAACAGCTGCGATTTAGCAGACGTGTAATTACGTCAAAAGATCAACCAGTTACGTTGGCATGTTTCTGTGATGCCAGTCCTGTGGCGTATGCAGCTGTGATTTATCTGATACAACAATCAAGTTGTGGTAACCGGATTGGTTTGATTTTTGCAAAAACCAGAGTAGCACCTGTGAAACCATCGACAACGTTGCCACGGTTGGAGCTCATGGGAGCTCTGATAGGAGCTCGTGCCCTAAGATTTATCAAGCGCCAGTTAAGACTCCCAAATGTTTTTATGGCACTTTGGACAGACTCAGAGATAGTGTTGCATTGGATACATTCTGACAAACCGCTCCAACCATTTGTGCAGCGACGTGTTGATGAAATTGTAAGCGATGACGACATAACCTTTGGTTACATTCAGTCGAAAGACAACCCTGCAGACATTGCTTCTCGAGGAGCTGATTACGAAACTCTGTTAAAATACAATTGGTTTACAGGTCCAGAGTGGCTCAAGAGCGACAGTAAGGACTGGCCAACGTGGTCAACCACTAAAAAAGCGTTGGAAGTGTTTAGTGTGTTTGACGGATCCACAAAGGTTTTGTCAAAGTTACCAACTCATACGAAAAAAAGTATCGAGCCAGAATCGCCCACTACCGTTTGATATAGATCCTGCAAGTTACTCTTCACTTGGCAAAGTGTTCAGAGTTTCAGCCTACTGCCAACGGTTTATCGACGGTGTTCGAAGCAAGTCACGACAAGCGTCTCTAATCGTCCAGACCGAAGAATTGAATAGAATCAGAAACCTGTGGCTCGCAGCAATTCAGATGGATAGTTTCCAAAGCGAGATAAATGCTCTGAAAGCCAACAAACCAACGAAATTGTGCAGACAGTTGGATCTGTTTCTAGAAAATAGGCTTTTACGCTGTGCTAGCAGATTAGCAAACGCGCCTATTTCTAAAGAAGCCAAGTTCCCAATCCTGCTGCCAAAGAGTCACCCATTCACTGTTCTAATTATCAAGGATGCTCACAAAAAGGTTCTGCATTTTGGAGCGCGCAGCACGTTGTCTGAAGTCAGAAAGCGCTATTGGATCACACATGGTCTTTCACAAGTTCGCAAAGTGATCTGTAAGTGCATTGTTTGTCGAAAAGCTGAAGGTGGTCCATTTAAAGCTCCTAAAATGGCACAGCTGCCAGCCAGGCGCCTTGATAAAACGCCTGCGTTTGAATCGGTAGGACTGGATTATTTGGGACCCCTTCAAATAAAACAGGGAAAAGGAAGACCGTACGAAAAACGATGGGTAGCGCTGCTGACGTGTTACGTCACTAGAGCAGTCCACATCGAACTGGTAAAAAATTGCTCAGCGGAATCTGCTGTGAACGCATTGCGGCGATTCATCGCTCGACGTGGTTGCCCAGTGACAGTCCTCACTGACAACGCCAATCAATTTTTGAGAGCGGCAAAAGTTTTTGAAAGCAACTGGGATAACGCGGTGCAAGTCGGTGACGCTGTAACAAAGTTTTTGGCCGAGAAAGAAATAGTGTGGAAGACTATCCCAGAGCATTCTCCTTGGGTGGGAGGATTCTACGAAAGACTGGTTGGACTAGTGAAAAGAGCACTTAGAAAATTGTTGTGGCGTGCATCCATCAACGAAGACCAACTTATAACTTTGCTAACGGAGGTTGAAGGAGTATTGAATTGCAGACCTCTTGTAGCGCCTAGCAGCAGTTTTAAGGATGGTGGAGTACTCACTCCAGCTGATTTTATATCTCCATCATTACGACTTGGCCTACCGCCAACTGAAAAGAAAAAAGATGTCGATTATTATCCTCCTCAAGAAAGAAATTTGAAAACAAAACTTCACAACGAGTGGTGTCGCCGCCAGAGAAAACTTGATCAATTCTGGAAGCTCTGGCGTGGTCAGTATCTTCAGGAACTCAAAGACACTCATCGTACCCATTTTCCACCAAAAAGAGGGGAGGTTTCCAGGAAACCAAGTCCGGGGGAGGTTGTCCTTTTAAAAGACAGTACGCCAAGAATGTCCTGGAAACTTGCGACGGTGACCCGGGTCCTCCCAGGTGCGGACTCTATGGTGCGATTTGTGGAACTTTGCCTATCCAATGGCAACATCACTAAAAGAGGAATGCGAGATATCATCCCACTGGAAGCTGAGGAGCTGTAATTTCTGCGCAAGCGTCCTTCACTTTCGGCGGGGGAAGATGTCACGAACTCAACACTTGTTAAAAATATAAAATAAAAAGATAAAGTGACTGTTAGTTAAGATTGATGAGCTAGTTACGATTAGCTCAGCTGTTCTGTGATTAATGACTACAATTTTGGATTAAAAACTACATTCGACTTCAACCTCTGTTATAATATGGGCACCCAACAAGACCGGTTTTGTGTTTCTATCACGTTTGTTCATCGAATTACACAACTTGAAAAATTGGTTTTTTTTTCCCCGACGTGAGTTTTTTTCCCATGAAGTTGAGCCACTGTGACTCAGCTGTGGTTCAGCGTGGCACTCACCATTTTTGCTTAATTTGTAGCCCTATAGGTGGCCTCCGTGGGATTTGAACAGATTAGGATAACTTTGTTTAGATGAGGAGTGCCGATGGTTCAAAGTTGGCCAAATTTTTCAAGCTTCGTAGGTGAAAACAGTCAAAATTTCGATTCCTCATAAAAATTGTAAACATGATCAGAATCAGTTCTAAACTCGTGTATGGAGTTGTTTAGAAGGTGTTTTATTGCACACGATAATTGGTACTAATTGAACCACCCTAAGCTCAGAAACTGGGGTGGGCTTTTTTTCCCGACAAACGGGGTGGGTTTTCTTCCCGATTGGCTATATGTCCGCGCTTAATCAGAATTCGGTATCTGCCCAGTGCCCGTGGCCAGTGTGGCCGAGTGGTTACGGCGTTCGATTTCTATTCGGAAGGTTGGAGAATCCTAGCTGCTCGGTTACATATACGTAGTCTCCTTGAGCAGGAGATTAGGGCCACATTACTCCTGCCAACCCAGCAATCCATCCTCTCCAGGTCGGTAAATGGCTATATACCAGAATAACGTGGGAAGCAGCGGCGGTCCCAGAGGGGGGGGGCCGCCACCCCCCCCCCCCCCCGAAATTTTTCCCGACTGAAATTTTACACAAGGGACCCCCCTTTGGTTTTTATGGTCCGGCCGGAAAATGTTTCTGATGCGTCCCCAATTGACCAAATTTGGCCTAAAAATCAAAAATTTCCCCCAATTTTTTCCTGGGGGCTGCCGCCCCCAGACACCTGCAACTCTGTGGTTTACTGTTCCTTGGTATTACCTTGCATCAAAGTCTATACAGAGTATATTATGCCCGTCATGTGTTTTATGTTCCTGTCGGAAAAATTTTCTAATACATCTCCAGTTGACCAAATTCGGCCTAAAAATTCAGAAATTCTCCATTTTATTCTGGGTACACCACTGGTGTTTACTACAAAGAGGCTCAATTCATTGCCCTTGATATGGCTGCGGCTATAACAAGATAAAGCTGAAAAACTCTGGTGTGAGGTTCCCATCTTTAATGTTAATTACCCTATCTGTTAACTAACGCATCTGGTTTTAACCCATTTGATTCAGTTCATTATGGCTGGATCAAATGGTTTTGTGTTGCAGATTGCCCACGATGAACAACGGGCGGGTCTGGTCAACTAATTACATACGTCCTGTAATTAATTCATCATTGCTCTTATTTTTACTGCTTTTAATCTTGCTATTATTACACGATATGCCGCCAAAACTATCAAAACAAAAATCCGTCGGAGGTGCCGCCGCTTGTACACCGAAACTTCCTGTGAAGCCAACTATAGACCAGCCTTGCCAGGCCGTTTCCGCATCTGCATGCCTCAAATGCCTTGATGAAGTCACCTCTAACGACTGTGGGATTCAATGCTAACTATGCTTAAAATGGGCACATTGTGTGTGTCTTGGATGGCCTGACTCTGTGTATAAATTTATTTCCTCAAGCTCAGGCTTTCATTGGCTCTGCCAAACCTGTGACTCACCTGGACTGATATCTAAGCACGATTTTCCTCCACTGGTCCGTTCTGACAACTCTATGCAACAATTACCCGCCCTCAACAAATCCATGATCGCCGAAATCGTCGCTCAAGTTCTCGAGTATCATGCCAAAAATCCAACAGCTGGCCCAAGCTGCTGCTCAGGAAGCTGCCGAAGCAGAAGGAAAAAAACTGAACTTGGTATTATTGGGTCTCCCTGAAGCTAATCAACCTGATAACGGTATTGCTGATGCAGAGTCTGTGGGTAAAATTGCTGATGCAATAAATAATGTAAGTCGATCTGACATTGTCGAGACTGTCAGAGATGGAATCTCGGCTGCCCGTAAGGGGGGCTACCCGCCCATTCTGAAAATTTGGTTTAAAAACGCCAGTGGTCGCCGCGCGTTTCTGACCGGATTTCAGAATGTGCGGGATGGTCTTGGCTTGCCGGGGGCCTGGGTTCGTCCAGATCTGACATTCGCACAACGTGAGAAAGACAGAAAACTTCGTGCTGAGGTCAACCGCCTAAAAGGGCAAATGGTACCCTTGGCGGTAAACTAGTTACAGTCCCTAACCCTAAACTTAACCCTTCCTGCAATGCTTTGAAAAATAAGTGTAGTATAAACGTGATATACTACAATGCGCAAAGTTTGACAAACAAGTTTGACGACTTAAAATTTGAGATAGATAAATCCGTCAACGGTAACAATTGCCCCCTTATTGTATGTATCACAGAAACGTGGCTTAATGAATCGTACAGACATTTTGTTTCCTTTTAACTCTAAGTACAACATTTTTCGGTGCGACAGACAAACCCGCAAACACGGCGGTGTTGTCATTATGATTGACAGAAAAATTGAAGTTTGCAGCGTTCAAAAATGTAACTTTGCTTTAATTGAAAGTTTGTTTATTGTTTTAAAAATATCTAAACAATCTCTACTTTTTGGTCTAGTTTACAGGTCACCTAGTAGCTCTCCGGCAGCAAACGAAGATTTTCTGTTACAGTTTAAACATCAATGCTTGGTTCAAAGTGAAATAATTGTTCTCGGTGATTTCAATTTACCCAATGTAGATTGGGACAACGGTATTGGTAACAGCCCAATTAATGAAACCTATGTCAATTTATTTAATGAACTGGGGCTAAACCAAGTTAATTGTTTTGCTACCAGAGAAAACAGTATTTTAGACATTATCCTATGTTCTGATGATCAATTTATTAACGATTTGAGAAAAGGGCCACCACTTTCCTCAAGTGATCATGATTCTTTGTCTTTCAGTCTTAATCACAATACTAATCTTTCTGAACGCCATGTGACTCCAAAATTAAACTTTAAAAAAGCAGATTTTCAGAAAATTAACGATTTCCTAATTACTGTAGACTGGGATGGATTATTTTGTCAAAAATCAGTTACGGAAATGTGGGAAATATTTATATATACATTTTTGTGAATTTTGCATATTTCCGTTTGTTCCGCGGGATTATAAACGTGTTGGCAGTACATTAAAGACACGCAAAGCCTGGACGAAAAAAAAGCTAGCACACAAAAAATATTGCCAGACGAAACGTCCTGCTGACAGGGCACGTTTCAAGGATGCAGCCAAAGAAGCTCGCCGCTGTCAGCAGGATGATATAGTGCATTCTGAACAAAGGGTACTTGAAAGTGGTAACACTCGTTTGTTCTATAAATTTGTCAATTCAAAAATGTTATCCCAAGACAAAATACCTACTTTGCGAAGTGCTGACTGTACTTACACAGCATCTTCTTCACACAGCAAAGCTGAACTGCTTAATAAGCAGTTTACATCTGTTTTTACAAACGACGACGGAGTGTTGCCCGATTTTCCAACCCGCACGAATTATTTTTTATCAAATATTGACTTGAATCAACATAGCGTCTTTCAGAAATTAAAAAACCTTTCAAATAAACACTCACATGGACCAGACGGGTTATCTTCCTTTTTCCTGAAATATACTGCCTTTTCAATTGCACATCCTCTTACTCTGATCTTCAAAAAATCAATTTGCATGGGTGAGATACCCCCCGATTGGAAAAAAGCCAACATTGTTCCCATTTTCAAGCGTAAAGGTCTGAACAGTTGCCCTGAAAACTATCGCCCCGTGAGTCTTACATCTGTTTCGTGCAAGGTTCTGGAGTCAATTGTAAATGATGCTTTGCTAAATTTTTTATCAGAACATAAACTTATTAGTTCTCATCAACATGGGTTTTTAAAACGTAAGTCTACCTTAACAAACTTGATTGAGACATTAAATGATTGGTTCTCTGCCATCAACAATAAAAAAGTTATCCACTGTGCTTACCTAGATTTTTCGAAAGCATTCGATACTGTTTCTCATTCGAAATTACTACATAAACTGAAATCCTATGGTATCACAGGCAAAATATTTTGTTGGATTAAAAATTTTTTGTGCGGACGAACCCAAAAAGTCACAGTAAATTTTTCAGCATCTACTGAAGCCGACGTTATCAGCGGTGTCCCCCAGGGCACAGTCCTGGGTCCTACATTATTTCTCATATATGTCAACGATTTACCGGGTATTGTAGAAAAATCTACAATAAAATTATTTGCCGATGACGCCAAAATTTATAACACTTGTGACCCTAAAAATTTTTCTATAGAGTTAGCTGAAAGTTTGCAAATGGTGTACGGATGGTCTACTCAATGGCAACTAAGTTTAGCTGTTCGTAAATGTCGGATGTTGTGTTTCGGTGAAGCATCTGTACCCGCTGAAAACTATACTGTTGGCAATAATCAATTAGAATGGGTCTCTAGTGTATCTGATTTGGGGGTAAAAATTTCCACAAATTGCAAACCTTCACAGTACTGCTCGGCCATCTCTAAAAAAGGACTTATTTTAGGGGCACATATTTTTCGCTCCTTCAAATTGCGCGACAGAAATTTTCTTGTACGAATGTTTACCAACTATATTAGACCTGTTGTTGAGTATTGTACTTCTGTTTGGTCTCCTACTCTTTTAAAAGATATAGATGCGGTTGAACGCGTTTTGAGAGTTTATACAAAGAAAATACCCGGCATGCGTGATTTTCCATATACTGATCGTTTATCTATCCTAAATTTGACTAGTCTGGAAGAGAGGCGTTTAGTGTATGACCTAGTGTTGATATACAAAATTATAAAGGGATTAGTTAACTTACAGGTTTCGGACTTTTTTATTTTTGCAAACCATAGTGGAGCTAGAGGACATAATTTAAGAATATTGCCTAAACTGTGTCGTTCAAATTTGGTCCAATCCTTTTTTTCCAATAGAGTTATATCGAACATGTTACCAAACCACGTTGTTGAGGCTAATAGCTTGAAAAACTTTAAGCGACGGCTGGATTGCATTGATCTAAAACCTTTCTTAAGGGGGCGCGGGGTTAGGTGACTGCAGAGTCGTCCCCCCTCCTACTCCTGTTCTGTTACATTATATACATATATATTCTGATTATCAATAAATGTTTTACCATTTTCTGTTAACTAACGATGGCGTTTGTTTTTGGAGTAAACTTATTTCTGTTCTGTTCTGTTCTGTTCTATCGAAAAAATTTGATATGTCCCCAGTTAACTAAATTCGGCCTAAAAACGGAAAGTTTTCCAGAGGGTTGCCGCCTTCACCCCATGCAACTGTACGGCTTTGTTTAACATATTAATAACTTTCCATTTAATTAAATTTTCCTTAATTGCTGTCATTATTCAAATCGTGTTGTACCCGCAAATTGTTAACAGATTTTGTATTTTAAAGAGTGAACAACCAATATTATCACCAGCTTCGTGACTTGGGCAAATGTGTGTCTTAATATGTTTGTTTATGTTGCTGAGCTCATATTTTTTCTTAAATTCGCAATGATTGGGGTAAAAATTTTCAAATCATTTCGCAAAATTGCGAAACAATTATGACGCAGTAGGGTTGAATTCGTGAAGTCCAGTCGCTGGTTTCTGTGGCTTGTCCAAAAAAATTTCCGATACGTCTCCAGTTGTCCAATTTAGCCTAAAAATCAAAAAATTTTCGATTTTATTTCCTGGGGGCTGCCGCCTCCACACCCCTGCATCTCTGTAGCTTACTAATCTTTGTTACTATATTTCATCAAAGCCTATGTATGTCTACGCGAGTATATTATACTGCATTTAGATGTCTAGTACACTGTCTCATGTGACGTTCCCATCTTTTGTTTTAATTTTCCTGTCGGAAAAATTTCTGATACGTTTCCAGTTGACCAAATTCGGCCTAAAATTTACAAAAATCTCCAATTTATTCTGGGGGCTGCCGCCCCCAGACCCCTGCTACTCTATGATTTAGTGATGTTGCATTTTTAAGGCATTTTGTAAGTGTTAAACTTGCTAAAATGTGCATGTCAACCTATTACGAAGTCATCCCCCCCGGCCACCGAAATTTTTTATGTACAATGTACACCACTGTCTCTCGAAGACACAGCAGTGCATGTGCAGCACATGTATATAGTAACACAGCTTAAAAATGTAGTAAAAAGGTCAATTAAGGTAAAAAAAGTTTATGCCGTATCCCCCCCTTTTTGAAGGTCACGGGTCCGCCCCTGCACATAGACATGTGTCGACAAGATTACAGGGATCAGTGGGCGGCTGTCTTCATGCACAATATTCGAGACATTTTCGATTTGTAGACCAAATTTGGTCAATTGTAGAAGCATACATCGGAAATTTGTTAAAGCTTCAGAGCAAGGAGGGGACCCGGACTTTTCAGGAAAAATTCACTTAAGGTGATAGTGTCGCCAAAGCAGTTTTGCTCATACGTTGCAAAAAAAGAGCTCGTATATATAAATTTTACCTGAACTTAAATGCGTTTAAAAAGTATATATATAATCTGAAATTCATCTCAAAAGCCAGTAATATTTTAAAAAAAAATCCAGTGTCTAAATTCTGGCTGAAAAATTTCAGGCCAGCCGCCTCCCTAAAATAACAAATTCAGACTACGCAGCACAGTCCCCCCCCCCCCCGGCAGTCGAACTCCAGAAATAATTGTGCCTAGTAGCACATGACACAAACTAGCACATATCACACACTCAGACATGTTGACACAACGCACAGACAGACCCCAACCCAAACAAAAAAAAAACACGAGCACAATTATGATATTATGCACGAATGCATATTGTAATAACTTTTCCTCTGTTTTGGAATTCTGTGTTGCAATGTTCCTCCCAGCTCCAGTTTGTCAATCAGTATATATGCTAAAGCTTAACGGTTCAATTAACCATAATTTCAGGCTCTACAAACTTTATACATTGGTATTAAACGTTTGCAAAAAATAGAGTTATCTCGCGCTCTGCTTGATTTTTAAAAGTCGTTTTTTAGCGAAGCGAAACTGGATCAAGTGCAGTTGGGGGGGGAAAAATAGTGGACCTATTTTTTGGAGTAGAGCACCTTGAGGGAAGCATTTTTTGTAATAGAACCCCTATCCACAAATTTAGATTTTCTGAGCTATGACCCCTTGAAAATTGCATTTTCAGTGTTTTTGGAAGTGAACGTAGGCCAAAGTTCGAAGCCAAAAATGGCTATAATCTTTCGTTTTGGATAGTTTTGAGTGCGTTATGATGTTTTAAGGCATCGTCTAGGCTTAGTTGGCAGGATTCTCAAGGCTAAGCTGGCAGGATTTTTCTGAAAATTTCGATTTTTTTTATTGCCTAAGCCTGAGCCTAAGCCTAAGCCTGAACCTAAGCCTAAGCCTAAGCCTGATACTAAGCCTAAGCCTAAGCCCCATACTAAGCCTAAGCCCTAAGCCTAAGCCTAAGCCCAAGCCTAAATTAAGGCCAAGTTGGAATTTGGTCAAAAATTGGACGTTTCTGGCGAATTTGGCCAATTTTTCGGCAGGAAATCGGTCAAAGAGCCTTTGTTTTGCTTCTAAAAAATTGTAGACAATAATCTGACACCATTTAGACACGATTAGAACGGAAACAACAAGGACTTCGGAAAAAAATTGCGAAAACGTCCGTCACTGAGGGTTCAGATTTCGGGGGGTCATATCTCAGAAAATCCAAAAAATGAAATAGGTGTTCTTGAAGCAAAAAAGCTTCCCCCAAGGTGCTCTACTCAAAAAAATAGGTCCACTATTTCCCCCCCCCCAACTGCATTTAACCCGCGAAACTCAAACGGAAATTATGGTGTCAAACAATACAGTGGCGTACCCAGGGGGGGGGCTAGGGGGACATCAGCCCCCCCCCCCTTCGCGGTTTTAGCCCCCCCCTTCGCGATTTCAGCCCCCCCTTTTTTCACATTTTTCCTGTGGTCCCCCTTTGGTTTTATGACACCACTGAAAAAATTTTCCGGCACGTCCCCAATTGACCAAAATGACACTGAAATTTCAAAAATTTCCCAAAATTTTCTTTCGAGGGGATCTCGCCCCCAATTCATTACTGCTCTAGTGTATATATATACATAACATATCTGCTATATTGTATTAATAATGAGTAATGCTAACAACTATTATTGGTATTAAGTTATATATTTTGTGTGGCTTTTAATTAAAAACCGTGCGGTTGGTGGAGTGAAGAAGAAGAATTTATTGGGCATAAAACAAGTCAAAAATGGGCGAAGGGCGAATGTCAAGAGTCAAGAGTGGAAGGCGAACGTCTAAGGACAGCCTTAGTCACACATGGTTTTTTCTTCATTTTTTCCAGTATATACAGAACGTATTTTTCAGGTTTGCTAGTCCCCCCATGGGCTAATTTTTGCAGCCGTAAATTGATGAGATTTGCTCTCAAATCGAAAAATTTTTTCCGGAGGCCGCTTCCCTCCGGAACCACCGCGCGGACTTTACTTCGCTTTCCGGTGTCATCTCGCTGGGTTTATTCAATGTTCAGACAAATTTTTAACCAAGGATGTCTTCCCCCATTTAGCTTTTATGCACCTTCCAAAAAAATCTTATGATACGTCTCCAAATCACTAAATTTGCCTAAAAATAAAAAATTCTCACTTTTTTTCATGGAGGCAGCCGCCCCCAGACCTCTGCAAACTGCGCGACAAGTTACTGGTCAAGTCAATCAAGTTTGTATGATTTCACGACAAGTGTTGCTTAGAATTGGTTTTTCAATGCAAATATTTCAAAATTTTAAAAATGCTCCAGCTTCTGGGGGCTGCCACCCCCAGACCACCGCAACCACTCTAATTTTAGGACCAGTGTTGCTTAGAATTGCTTATTCAATGCAAATTTTATTTCAAAATTCTAAAAAAGCTTCAGCTTCTGGGGGATGCCGCCCCCAGACCCCTGCAACCACTCTGATTTTACGACCAGTGTTGCTTAGAATTGCTTTTTCAATGCAAATTTTATTTAAAAAGTCTGAAAAAGCTCCAGCTTCTGGGGGCTGCCGCCCCCAGACCCCTGCAACCACTCTGATTTTACGACCAGTGTTGCTTAGAATTGCTTTTTCAATGCAAATTTTATTTAAAAATTCTGAAAAAGCTCCAGCTTCTGGGGGCTGCCGCCCCCAGACCCCTGCAACCGCTATGATTGTAAGACATCAGACATTTTTTCAATATCAATTCAATCAGTTTAAAAAATATAAAAAGCAAAACCTTCCGCATATTGCCCCGGACACTGCGTGTATTTACGTTCCCCCCCCCCCCCCCCCCCCCCCCGGTCGACGACCATCAGTGCAGCCCCCCCCTTCGCGAAATCCTGGGTACGCTACTGACCTCTGTTAGAAAATTTTCTGAAGGGTTGTACGAAAATTCGCGTATTTTGTCAAAATTTTTGAAAGTGAGTAAATTTTAAGTTTGTATTGGTGTCATGGCAATCCCTGTCTCCTTGCGAAGTAAATATTCTTGTCTTGTCTTGTCTTGTCCAGTTCAAATCACTAAGTCACGTAGTTGGCTACAGGGGTCTGGGCTGGGGGCGGCAGCCCCTAGAAAAAATTGTGTGAAACTTGATTTTTAGGCTGAGTTTAGTCAATTGGAGACGTAAAAAGACATAATGCTAGAGAGAGGTAGTCACCTCCATTACATCTGGCAGTAATAAAGTTCTGTAACCGACGAACCGCTTCGTTAACCTAGTGATTTTTTTCTCAAAATTTGAACTTTGTACCTAAGTTTGAACAATGAAAATTCTCCGGCTCTGGCACTTTTGTTGCCGGAGCCGGAGCCGGAGCCGGAGGCTCAAATCCGGCCGGAGCCGGAGCCTCCGGTCGATCGCTAAATAGTGGACCCATTTTTTTGAGTAGAGCACCTTGGGGGAAGCATTTTTGCTTCAAGAACCCCTATTTCATTTTTTGGATTTTCTGAGATACGACCCCCCGAAATCTGAACCCTCAGTGAGGGACGTTTTCGCAATTTTTTTCCGAAGCTCTTGTTTTTTCCGTTCTAATCGTGTCTAAATGGTGTCAGATTATTGTTTACAATTTTTTAGAATCAAAACAAAGGCTTTTTGACCTGGTTCCTGCCGAAAAATTGGCTAAATTCGCCAGAAACGTCCAATTTTTGACCAAATTCAAACTTGGCCTTAACTTAGGCTTGGGCTTAGGCTTAGGCTTAGGGCTTAGGCTTAGTATGGGGCTTAGGCTTAGGCTTAGGCTTAGTATGGGGCTTAGGCTTAGGCTTAGGTTCAGACTTAGGCTTAGGCTCAGGCTTAGGCAATAAAAAATCGAAATTTTCACAAAAAAACCTGCCAGCTTAGCCTAGAGAATCCTGCCAACTAAGCCTAGACGATGCCTTAAAACATCATAACGCACTCAAAACTATCCAAAAACAAAGATGATAGCCATTTTTGGCTTCGAACTTTGGCCTACGTTCACTTCCAAAAACACTGAAAATACAATTTTAAAAGGGTCATAGCTCAGAAAATCCAAATTTGTGGATAGGGGTTCTATTACAAAAAAATGCTTCCCTCAAGGTGCTCTACTCAAAAAAATAGGTCCACTATTTCCCCCCCCCCCCCAACTGCACTTGATCCCAAATATTTTGGATTTTTTTCGACTTTTTAAAATATTTGCTTTGCAATTGCAACGTTTGTAATTTTTTATCTGAGATGGGTGAGGGTGCTCTGGTTGGCTACGCCACTCAAGGCATATTTAGCAATATTATAATGCATGTTTTGTTGGGTGACTTCGTATTGCAGATGTGGTTATGAAACAGTGATTTGTGTATGCTTTCAAAAGTGTGTCTGGCTGAGAGGGAAACAGGACTATGCCAGCCCATCCAACTGAGCAGGAAGATTGAGCAGTGGCGTCTCAGCAGTTTAGACGTCGATGCTGCACGCCAGTTTCACCTGGCCAAACGAGCCAATGTTCAATCTCTTAGCATTGAGAGTGATGCCGAACGATAGTAAGCTATTATACTTGCGCATTAAGCCCCTATCAGTTGGTAACGGTGATGTGGTGTTCCTCGAAACAAGCGAAACTGTTGCGTCTTAGCGATTTGGGCGCCCCTCAGATAAAAAATTTGGGTCGCGTAGCACCCCCCTGGTAGACAAACTTCGAAAATTTTCGGGCAAAAAGGTACGGTGGCCCCTCCCTCAACTTGATCCTGGCTACACTACTGATCGGTATCACTAATTAAAATTGGCTAAATATGCATGTATATATTATACACTGATTCACACATATGAATTAATATATAATTGGAGGGTTGGGGGGTGGGGGACCTGGGGGGAAAGGCCCTCACCCAAACTGCATGCCGCTGAGTGACAAATTAGGTTAGACATGCCGGAGGCAAATGGGATCAAGTGCAGTTGGGGGGGGGGGAACAGTGAACCTATTTTTTGGAGTAGAGCACCTTGAAGGAAGCATTTTTTGTAATAGAACCCCTATGCACAAATTTGGATTTTCTGAGCTATGACCCCTTGAAAATTGCATTTTTAGTGTTTTTGGAAGTGAAGCCAAAGTTCGAGGCCAAAAATGGCTATAATCTTTGTTTCTGGATAGTTCTGAGTGCGTTATGATGTTTTAAGGTATCGTCTAGGCCTAATTGGCGGGATTCTCTAGGCTAAGCTGGCAGGATTTTTTCTGAAAATTTCGATTTTTTATTGCCTAAGCCTAAGCCTGAACCTAAGCCTAAGCCTGATACTAAACCTAAGCCTAAGCCCCATACTAAGCCTAAGCCTACGCCCAAGCCTAAATTAGGGCCAAGTTTGAATTTGGTGAAAAATTGGACGTTTCTGGCAAATATGGCCAATTTTTCGGCAGGAACACGGTCAAAGAGCCTTTGTTTTGATTCTAAAAAAATTTTAAACAATAATCTGACACGATTTAGACACGATTAGAACGGAAAAAACAAGGGCTTCGGAAAAAAATTGCGAAAACGTCCCTCACTGAGGGTTCAGTTTTCTGGGGGGTCATATCTCAGAAAATCCAAAAAATGAAATAGGGGTTCTTGAAGCAGAAATGCTTCCCCCAAGGTGCTCTACTCGAAAAAATAGGTCCACTGTTTCCCCCCCCCCCAGCTGCATCAGGGTAGGCGCGATAGCGCCTAACCCTAGAATAGGAACGACACTCCACATTGCAGAATTTCAAAATTAATTTTTTTAATAACTAAAAATTTATGCAAGCAAACTGGTTTTAATTTGGTGTGTGCATTCCTCATCAATTTCAAAGCTCAAAATAAAATCCAAACAAATTTTTATTACTAGACATACAATTACTACGATAACCGCCTGTACATCGGTTAGTTGTTAGAATTTTCGGTTAGGTTCTCAAAAATAAAAAGAATCAAACTGCCATTAGCTCTTTTTCAGCCCAACTTCTAAGTATTGTTAAAAAAATAATTCAATTTAGTCGCGACAAAGCCCATAAAACAACCAAAGCAATTTATGCAGATAGTATGACAATTTCTACGTGCTGCGTTACGGTTCTGAGACTTTCACTAAATCAAATTTCAAATCTTGAGTCTTTAAAATTCCAAATTTCAACAAATAATTTCGGTACCATCCCCTTTTAGTGGGGTTCATACTGTCAGACCACATTGAATCATACCTACCAGTGTCGACCAATTCTTACGCTGCGCAAACCGCCCTATGTTGCGATTCTTTTACGACAGTTCTACATACGACAGTTCTACATTGTTCTTTTACATAGTTCGACATTGAAATTACTTGAAA
>JASANF010009137.1:0-11482 GCA_030248245.1 Trissonchulus sp. WLG1_4
CTGTCGTTACTCGAATCAAATACTAATACTAATCAATAACTAATTAAGCTAAGTCACAACTTCGTGGCACACTCTGCACCGATACATCAAACCAGCCAGGACTTAGTGCCATTTTGAAAAACATATTCAATTAAAGGGTTGAGCGTTAAGGGTGTGATACTGTAATGTATGTGTATTGTATGAATTATACCAAAACAATACAATCAATCATGTCAAAATAAATGTCAAACAAAACATAACCCAATGTAAACCTACAAGTCACAGCACACTTTTGGTGTTGTAAACCTTAAAATATCCAACTACCTTCGGTGATGTCGCATAGCTGCCATATTCATCCCCCATATCGTTCTGGAATACTTCTCCTGAAACAACAAAAAGTTATGAGAGTAAGTAAAGTTTTAAGTAACCAAAATAAACTTAGCCCAAAGGAAAGCGCCCTGTAGGTTATTTATTAATGTCCTGTCCTGCCCACTATCTCTTTTCTTTAGCGCAAGTTATAAACGCGACCGCACACAATATTAAGGCCTACGAAGCCTATGCGCTGTGGCGTAGGGGTTGGTCAGCATTCTCGACGTAGTCACGTTCGCTTCCTGGCTCTTACTTCTTGGTTTCACGATTAATAGTGACAACATGAATAGTGGTGAATACAGCGACAGCGTGAATTATCCCGTTTCAATTACGAATAACATTGGGAAAGAAACTACAGCTACTACTATAGGGAAAGATCAATAGTTGTCGAGTGGTTGACTAACGACTTGAATGACTCTTGTGGACCCGATGTCGTGATCGACCGTGATGTCGCTCCGCAGTTCGGTAATCGCCTCCACCATTCTAAAACAAAAATACATATAAATTAAGTAAAATTACACAAAAAACAACAATATATTACACTTAACATAAAACGCTGCAATGGTATCTGAATTACCAGCTCAATTTGCTCATAATTAGTGGTATTCTACAGTACCGACCAAAATTACTTGGTGCAGACTTCGGAGTCAAACGGAGTTTGAGTCAAACCGGAGTCGGAGTCAACGCATTTTATAGTTAAGCTGAATGCAAGACTACATTGTGATTGGTGGAATAGCCATACCATAAATTCATCTCTGTCTCTGTATCGCTCTGACGACGAGCGCGTGTATCTCCCGCTGTCTCGATCATCGCCCCGTCGAGTCGTCGTTTGCTAAAAAAATTGAATAAAATTGATTTAAATTTAAAATTAAAATTAATTAATAAAAGCAAGTGATAGTACTTTTAGTGCCGAGCAATAGATGTACTTTGTAACAAAGTAAACCTGAGTGACCTTGCCATTATGTAGCCTGACACTGTCCATGTTACTTATTGTGTATGATCACTAGCTGGTGTTGTGTACTTGTCTGAGACATGACAGGACATATGTATGGGTTACGGCACTGGTTGGAGTGCTATAAGTGATTTATACGCATGTTTCTGTGAAACTCCGAGTGCAGGAGCACCAGTGCGCGAAGCGCAACGAGTGCACCTGCACGAGGTTTCACACATGCGTATCAATTACTTTCAGCACAATCGCCAGTGCTATAAGTGACTTGTAAATCGATTCGAGTACAGCGTGCAGTATAAGTAGACTGCACGCTGCAGAGTGCAGTATAAGTGTAGGTTATAGCACGATGTAGAGTGCACTCAGTAATTTATACGCACTGTTACGTGAAGCTCCAAGTGCATAAACGAGTGCGCGCAGCGCACGAGTTTATGCATGCGGGCTTCACGTGCCAGTGCAAATGATTGCTGAGTGCATGCTACAAAGTATTATAATGTACTTATGTTATAACTGTTTTGAAATAACAGTGCAATAACTAAGATGCACGCCTACAGCAGTGCTATAACTAACTTATACGGCACGCTGTGAATCTAGCAGCGTGCACTTAGTTATTGTCGTTAGTTATTGCACTGTTATTTCAAGACAGGTATGATATAAGTCTGGTTATTGCACTTTACTGTAACACTGAATCGAGTTACAACTGCTGTTATTGTTTGATTGGACCAGTAAAGAGTGATATGCTTTTTGCACGCTGTTGTCTTATATATGCGTGTTCATTGCGACATGTGCAGAACCAATATCTTCCCATTTTTTTGTAGTCTCAAAGACAATGTAGAAGAATAGTTTTATAATACAGAAAAGTGATTCAAAGAAGCGGTCACAAGTAAAATGAAGGCTTAAATGAAACACAAATGCGACTAAACAGTCAACATATGTACAAATCAGAGCAAAACATACTCGATTGTAGCTTTCTTGAACATATGGATATCTCCCGTTTTGAATGGCTTGCGGACTACCGGTATACCCTAAAAATAAAATTTCGTTTTACTATTAATTCCTACTGTACAATTAGGACGATTAATACTAAACAAAAATATAACTAAACTATTATGACTGCTCGATATGGATATGAAATGCTGAAATAAATATTATATTATATACATATCTAGTAACTGTATTTAGGTTAAAACTGCAATTCAGTTCTTATGTTCATCATAAATAAATAATGAATTTAATTACTAGCAATTAATAAAATATTAATAAAATATATATCGATATTAAGCGTCGATTATTGATTTGAACTACAAAAAAACAAGTTTTAAACTGTAGCAGAAAACAAATTAACGCATCAACCAGTTAAAAAACTGGTGTAAAGAAAACCTTGTGATAAATGTAAAAACTTGAAAAAACAAACAATGTTGATTAACATAAAACACAAATAAATGTTAATGTTGGACGCAGGAGTTAACGATAAGCAAAAGGCAAGAATGCAAAATGAAATTATAAAACCACAAAATTAACACAACCCTCCAGTAAGTATAAGTCACACCATTAGATTACACAACAACGTTACACTATGTGTGTCCATTGTACCATACTTTATGACCATATGTAACGAGAGAGGATTGGATCGTGCGATTTGGTGTGGATGGTGTGATTTTTACACAGTGCTCAAATGTGGCTAAGTTTCATGTTGTTTGTTCTAAATCGACTATTAAGAGACGGTATAGTCCCACTTTGCACCCTAATAGTCAGGGGACATTCAGGGCCCTAATTCAATGTATCACTATTTAAAATTAAAAATTAAAAGCTGTCATCTTATGTAACTATTAGAAAATGTATTAGAAAAATATTGTAGCTTTTAGATAGGCTGCAAAAAAAATAGTTCAACCTTTATAAATGAGTGTTTTCGACGTTACTTCTTGTTGTTTTAACTGGCGTGCTGACGTTACCAGAACACTAATCTGTGTATTGGCTCACAAGGTAACAGAGGACGAGTTGTTTTACTCACAACAATAAAAAAGACAAGCTGCAAGCCTATAATACTTCAGATTTTTGCCCTCTACATTTGTCTCTTGCAGCAATTTATGAAACTTATTCACTCAAGATGCACACTGAATAAAAGTTTGATCGAACTATTGAAACCAACGAGATCCAGTCATTGCAGTGAAAAGAGTAGAACTCAATTCATATTGAAGATATGCTAATCTACATCTCGCAAACACAACAAAGAAGTTTCCGTTTTTTTAGCAAAACGAACACCCACGTTAAGTTTGACTGTCCATTGTTTTTCAGTAATTTACGGTTGAACAAGAAATAAGCTTTAAATTTATTTTATTTAACCCAACAGACTGTGATCGTCATTTTAATTCCTTAATATTAGTAGTTGTTAAAAAACAAATAACTGTGAAATGATATGTGAAAATATAAGTTGCTTTGCTGGCAGGACCTGTCGCTCAAGTAGGAATTTAGGCAAAATACATATGCCTAAAAGTATACCTAAGAGTATGAAAAGTAGTAATGTAGTTTGACTCGCTTTTAATATCTATAAGTCTTTGATATGAAAATAACTACTTTCAAGTTTTTCGTGAAAAAACAACACAGCTCATGCTCAAAATGGAAGATTAGGTCACGGTCCACGGAGTGATAGCTAAGTATAGAATTGAATTAGTATTTGTATTAGTATTAGTATTAGAATGAAATGAAGCATTGAGACAATAGTTAAATAAAGGATAATAAGTTGAAATTGAAGCATTACACAATAGTGAAGAATTTGCGGAAAAAATGATCGATGTGGCTGAGTCCCAAAAACAAGAAGAACAAGAAAGTCTAACAATAGAAAAAATGTCAATTGTGACTGAGTCTAAATATGTGAAAACTGATCGAGGTTACGAACTTCAGAAAACAAAAAAGCGATCACTCATAGGAAGTCCGGGACTCCGGGAAAATAAAGAAAATTAGTCCCAAGTGAAGTAGCCTAAAAAAGTGACAAATGGACAGGGTGGCAGAATCACGGGAGCAAGAAAAGGTGACCAATATGACGAAGTCTAGTAAAAAATAAAAAAGTGTGTCAGTCTATAAAACAAGGAAAATGAGCAAACAGCAAGAACATTACCAGTCTGACGAGCTGAGAAAGTGGTCTGTAACACACTGCTGTAACACAAAAATGGACCAATGTAACGAAGTTCAGGAAAAAAAGTGACGAATACTGCATGACGAATCGAAGATATGAAGAAAAAGACGAGTGTGACGATGACCAGAAAACAAAAAAAGTGACCAAAAGTGTTCTAATCCATGAAGCATGAAAGAGGATTCAGTGAGATTAGAATTAGATTAGTCCAGAAAACAAGAAAATTTGACCACTGCAGCAGAAGTCCGTAAAACGAAAAAAATGAAAAAATTCAGTTTAGTTATGTTATGTCATATGTGACGAAAATCAGACAGCAAGCCAAATATCAATCTGACGAAGTGAGGAAACCCGGAAAAGTGGACACTACTACTAGATATGAGACGAATAATAACCAATGTCACAAAGTTCGAGAAACAAGTGATGACTAAGACGAATTGGAGAGAACAAGACATATTGACCAAAGTGACGAAGCCCAAAAATAAAAATTAAACAAAGTTGACGTAATCCAGGAAACAAGAACAATGTGATCAGTGTGACGAAGTCTAGAAAACAAGAAAAATTAACCAAAGTAACGAAACCAAGCAAATAAAAACGTTACCGAAAAAAACAGGAATAAAAGAAAATCCAGAAAACAAAAATCACCAATGTGATGAATTAGATAATATTGGTGTTAAACGAATTGAGAAGAACTAAAGATAAGAATGAAACTTGGAAAAGGTATGAGGCAAGTTCAGCAAAAAAGAGCCAAAAAGAGAAGAAGCTTAATCAGCAATAACTGCTGAAGGTGAGGGGTCTAATTCAAGAAATACCTGCAGAAGGTTAAGAGGCAAATTCTGTAAAAAGCTACAGGGAATGAAGAGGACAAGTCCGCAAAAAAACAAAAAAATGAAGGCTCAGAAGTCGATGGTTTAGGACGAATTGGGCTCAGAAGTCGATGGCTCAGGACGAACATGGCTCAGAAGTCGATGTCTCAGGACGAATTTGGCTCAGAAGTCGATGGCTCAGAACGAATTTGGCTCAGAAGTCGATGGCTCAGGACGAATTTGGCTCAGAAGTCGATGGCTCAGGACGAACATGGCTCAGAAGTCGATGGCTCAGGACGAATTTGGCTCAGAAGTCGATGGCTCAGGACGAATTTGGCTCAGAAGTCGATGGCTCAGGACGTTTTTGGCTCAGAAGTCAATGGCTCAGGACGAATTTGACTCAGAAGTCGATGGCTCAGGACGAACATGGCTCAGAAGTCGATGGCTCAGGACGAATTTGGCTCAGAAGTCGATGGCTCAGGACGAATTTGGCTCAGAAGTTGATGGCTCAGGACGAATTTGGCTCCGAAGTCGATGGCTCATAACGAATTTGGCTCAGAGTAATTGCCCAACACGAACTTGGCTCAGAGTTGGGGGCTCAGGACCAAATTGGCTCAGAAGTTAAGGCTGTTGAAGTTAAAGTTGCAGCTGTTAAAGTTGCAGCTCAGGACAATTTTGTTGAGAATGATAGCTCAAAAGTGACCACCAGTAACGGTTCAACAAAAGTTTGGCTCAGCGTTTGGATTTAAAAAAGTAGCCACAAGAATAACATAACACGATACGTTAATGAAGACCGAACGCAAGCCTGGTTCAAGATCAACGCAAGCGGACAACCTCAATTTAAATTAAACTTAAAATATTAAACTTCTGGTTGACTTGCGATTGTACCCCGCCTCCGGGCGGGATCGGAAGTAAGCGATCAAAACTTGCCCTAAATTTAAACCTTAAAAATCAAAACTAACAAGGGGATTAAGTGAACTCCCACATTTTTACATACAAAATATCTATAGGATTCCCTTCTTTAGGTGCTAACACTCGTAGCCTGGTTTAGCATTTCAAGAAGGAAGAGGTGAATCTGTGCATTATTATGTGCTCGACCACCTTATGGGCAAAACAAAAAAAAAAAAAAACCATATGTAACGATATGAAAATGTAGAGGGGGGCCTTCTCTGGCCAAATTTTGTGGATCTTCCTCTTGGCTCATCGATTGGGGGGGGGCATCTTCATAAATTGTAATTTTGACTTAAAACTTAAACTTTTTTGACTTACTTGGCCTAATGATAGTTTTGATAATAACCCGTTCAGGTTCCTGTGGGGCTGGGGGCGGCGTGGGGGGTGTTGTTTTCACGCTGATCGGTTTGGCGTATTCAGGCTCTTTGGGGGGCAAAGCAGAAACCCCCCTGGGAACCGGGGTGCTTTCAATTTGCACCCCCTGAGACGCCACGTCAGGGGAAATCGTTTGCACACCGAAAGATACTTTTTGTATTTCGTCAACAGATACTAAAAGTTAGTAAAAAAACAACAAAATACACATATAAGCTGTTGGATTAGTGAGTAAACCAGTTAGTAGGTGCAAAATAAAACACATAATGCAACATATAATTCACAGAAAAAAATATCATAAAGTATTGATTAGATCATTACATATAAGCAAGAGTATATAAGGGTAGCTCCGTTCTTTTAACTCAACGTGCATGGTTTAGTGTACATATTTTGCGACACTTACGGAGTGGGTTACCCTAGTCTTATCGGTCAATTATATAATTATGCATACGTACACAAATATCATGTATAGGTATATAAATAGGCTATGCCTACTGCACGGCAACAACTGTGAATGCGAATAATAATAATTGAATTAATTGAATAATGTGAATCATCATAGTGAACTGCTATTTGAAACAAATCAGTCAGTGCAAACATACATCTCATAAAAGTTCAAAGCATTTACAAATAGCAAACTAAAAAATAAAATAAAAAACATCTGTGCAATAACAAAACACATATAAGCAATTATATAGCGCCAGCTCGAGACCCTGCCAGCCCCGCCACCCCATGAGTCCGTCTGTCTTTAAATACCAATGGGAGTGGTCCACGGGCTGTCGTCGTATTCATGGCTCCGGGCCCCCCACGTGTGTGATCGGTGTCGGTGCCCCCCGTGTCTCTCGCTGGACCGCTCCTTACGTTTCTTTTTCTTTTCCTTCTTCTCCTTCCGATGTTCTCGCACGGTTCGTTCGATTTCCTCCGTCTGCTTCGATTCCTCCGTCGTACTTACTGTTTCTTTCACACCACTGCCTTCCTGAAACAAAGATATTTTGTATTACTGATTTTTAGAAAGCGAGCGTCTATGAACGAGAATTTTGCTTTTCTGGAATTCTGGACTCTCAAAATGTGATTCTACAGCTACATTCTCTGTGAGAAGAAAAAAGTTAAAATGATAGGCTTATCCGTACTCGATTCAGATTACAATTTTTCAATCACTTATTTACTAATTGTATTACATGGCCGGTAATACAAAAGTTACTAATTCCTATGTCAAGAAAGGGAGGGGGATTCTTACCGAAAGAAAGACAGCACCATCATCAGAATGACCCAGGGAGGATTCGAACCACCCATCTCTGGATCTGCAGACCAGCGCTCTACCGTTGAGCTACTGGAGACTATATTATTTATTTTCATAACATTAACAATAGCGCGTAGAAAACAGAAACGCATACCAAACAAAAATACAATGAAATGCATAAAAATTTCAAAACAAAATTTATAACAATATAAGTCATATATACCATATATGTTCATGGACGATTAATAAAAATTTACATCATATACCATTTACCATATACCATTTCTAATATGTTTAATTTGTAAACAAACAAAAAAAAGTTTTTTTTTTCCGTAATTTATAGGAAAAAGGCACAAATTTTCACACAAAAAAGAAATAGGTGAAATACTAAGCTATTTTTTTTAATTTAATAAAAGATAAACTACAGCTTGTAATATGTTTACCTAAATCGGTTATACTAAAACAAAATATGACTTTATTATATATAGTTCAGTATCTTCTACTTATGATTGGTGTAATTTAAATTTTATCAACGCAAGAAATTAAATGCATAAATTATTTTTCTTATTTTTACTCTTTCTATTCAGTCAGAAAGAATTTTTTTTTTTTTTTTTCGCTATTAGAAATGATCCATCGCTTTACTTTTGTTATAACTGTCAAAATTTGTATTAGCGTCTTTTGATTGGCTGCTGTTTAACTTTTCGCAAAAAAATTTAACCAATCAGTAAGGCACGCGTTTATGCAAATTAGTTGCCTACTTCGTAGTAAATTGGTTGCGCATTCAGTATGTTGCAAAATTTAGGACGCTGTGCAGTGCGTGTCCCCAGTGACCGTCTATCGTTCTTTCTGTACCTTCCCAAACTCTTCGCTAACTCTGTTCAAGTACCGTCCTTCACCTCACTCCTTTCTTTCTTTTTTCTCCAGGAGATTTCTTCCTCTCTAAACTAACTCCTTTTTCGAGTGAGTTCATATTTCTAGTGTGTTTATGTTCGTTTAGGGAGCCTTTTATGTGTAGGTTTTTTAACCTAGTCCTATTGTTCTGTGTGTTCTAATTTTCTCTGTGCATTTTTCCACTTCATCATTGATTGTCGTCAGGTTTTCGTAGCATTTTGTATCCTATTTGTAAAAGGTGCATGTTCTCTAATTTACTATCATTTACATCTTATCACCTGTTTCTGCTAGGTTATGAACCCTAAAGCATTCTTAGTCTGTTGCTGTGTGCAATTTGTTATTTGTGAAAAAAAAGAGTAAATAAGAAAGTATTTTTTTCTTAGAGTAAATAAGAAAGTATTTTTTCTTGTTTGTCCATACCTTGTAGCTTGCATGTATAAGGGTGTATGTGGGTAAATATGCATGTATATATGTATGTATGTATGTATGTATGTATGTATGTATGTATGTATGTATGTATATATGTATGTATGTATGTATGTATGTATGTATGTATATATGTATGTATGTATGTATGTACATATGTATGTATGTATGTATGTATGTATGTATGTATGCATATATGTATGTATGTATGTATGTATGTATGTGTGTATGTATGTATGTATGTGTGTATGTGTATATGTATTGATGTATGTATGTATGTATGTATGTATGTATGTATGTATGTATGCGTGTATGTATGTATGTATTGATATATGTAATGTATGTATGTATGTATATATGTGTGTCTGTATGTATGTATGTATGTATGTATGTATGTATGTAAGTATGTTTGTATGTATGTATGTATGTATGTATGTATGTGTGTATGTGTATATGTATTGATGTATGTATGTATGTATGTATGTATGTATGTATGTATGTATGTATGTATGTATGTATGTATGTATGTATGTATGCGTGTATGTGTGTATGTATGTATGTATGTATTGATATATGTAATGTATGTATGTATGTATATATGTGTGTCTGTATGTATGTATGTATGTATGTATATATGTGTGTCTGTATGTATGTATGTATGTATGTGTGTATGTATGTATGTGAAAGTTGTATGTAAGTGTGTATGTATGTGTGTGTATGTATGTATGTATGTATGTATGTATGTATGTATGTCTATTTTTTAACATAGAATTGTATGTATGTATGTACGTACGTATGTCTATTTTTTAACATAGAATATACTAAGTATTTAAAATTTTCCTTTTTATACCTCTGGTTATTTTTTCCTTTTTTTTAATCAAAATTTTTATTTATAATCTCATTTTTTATGTAACTTTAACAACGTATTTAAGTTTATTTTGTCTAATTTTAAGCCATTTACCCTATAGTTTACCAAGGGTTTACAAAAATTTCAAAACACACTCATTTATTACATTTCTGCATTTGTAATTCCACTTCGAGTCCTGTATTAAATATCTTTTTGCTTTATTTCAGTTTTGTCAAAAGTTTTGCTTAACTAGAGAATTTGTACCATATATAACTTAGTTTATTTCTACCATTCTGAAACCATTTATTCCTAACTCAAAAATTCCAAACTCGCCCATTAGTTGTCTTTCTGCAGTTTCGAAATCCATTTCTATTTTTGCATCAAAACTTTTATTTAGACTTTCACAGAAAATATCCCACATTTCTGGTAATGTCCCAGTTTTTTCATAATTTTTTCTCATTTTCCAAATTACTTGCCGTGCTTCTTGCACTATGAAATTCAGGTTTCTTCTAAGTTTGAACTTCCTAATTAGAGAAAACCCCAAAAGTTCCTGCTGTATTACCACTGGATAGTACTCATTTTTCTTTCTACCCATGACTAATTCTATTAATTTTTTAATGTTATTATTAAAAGGCTTAACTCTCGGACAAGTTTTGAAAATATGCAATACAGTTTCGATTTCTCTTTTATTATATTTATTTAGACAATATGTGCAAACTTCTGGATTTTTTTTGTTTATTTGGTTTCTTCTTTTGTTTGTCATCAGAGAGTTATGAAGCAGTCTTAGGTTCAGATCTTTAGCTTTGGATGTTGTAATTGGGACATACATACATTTTAACATTTCATCCCAATCTCTTAAGTTTATAGGTCCTGTTTTTTCTACCCATTTTTCGTGGCTTTTCAAAATATTTTTTCCAAACTTTTTTTCTATAATTGCGTAATACACATCTTTGAGTTTTACTGTGTCACTTTTTATCCATTTGCTCCCCAATAAAACTTGTCCGTTTTCTATTGCTACTGTCAACATTAACTCCCCTCTACGTAGTTCTTTAAACCACAAAGGCACTTCTTTGCTTTTTAAAGTTTGTGCACTAGTCCCTTCAATTTTTCTGTAATAATAATCAAAAGTTTTCCACCACTGCTGTTTTGTCCCTATTTTTCTTTTAATTTTGAAAATTAGTCTTTGAGCAATTACTCTGAGATACACATCAGGGAGACCTATGCCACCTTTGCTTTTGTCTAAAACCATTTTTGTGCTCGTGATTTCATTTCTGCTTTCTACTGGGAACCATACATACCTTTCCATACTTTTTTGCATCAGTCCTCTATTTTCATCTGATGGCATTGCAAACCATGATGTATACCACAGGTTTGATAGAAAGTAGGTTTGCAAACTTACTACTCTACCATACGCAGACAGCCGCCGTGGTGGTGTTGAGTTTTTTACTTGGTCTGAAATACTTTTTGCTTTATCATTTAATTTTTTGTAATATATCCCCGTGTTATTTAGCGGTATTCCGAAAGTGGT
>JASANF010009139.1:0-14750 GCA_030248245.1 Trissonchulus sp. WLG1_4
GGGATTAATTTTTGGGCATAAATCGCTTACTACCCCATCTTTTAATAAATTATTAGTGAAATTATTGAAAATCTTTGTTTTTTGCTTGGAAAATGTCAAAAATGAACTCAGTGCATGTGAAGACCTGTAAATATGTGGTTTTACGCTGAAAAAATACGCGTTTAAATTCCCCCCGCCGAACCTGCACCACAATATGTGAAATTTCAGAAAAACCTGGTGTTGAGCTTTCTACAACTTTGTCGCAACCCACATATAGCTACGTGTGGCGTATCCAGGATTTCGCAGTGGGGGGGGGTGCAGAGCAAATTACGTGAGCCACCGATTTAAGGAGGGAAGGAGAGGTACGGAGCAATGTAAACCACCAGCTCAAAGGAGACGGGGCTGCGACCACACATGTGCAGCCAAGGAAATCTGCCTGGGGGGGTGCTGAGCAACGTTTTCGGCCGTTTTGCTGTTTTGCTTCGTGAGCTACCGGCAAAACATTCTGGGGGGGGGGGAGTAATGCCCCTCCCACGCCCATGTATGGCTGCGACCCTCTAAGGGCCTATTCACACGAAGGCGCATGAGCGGGCGCATTGCATGGCGTACGCTATGGCGCACGCCATGGCGCATGAGCGGGCGCAAGAGAGGGCGCATGAGCGGGCGCAAGAGAGGGCGCATGAGCGGGCGCATTCTATTTTCACACTGCCTGCTGCATTATTTCACACAATGCACTAGGCAAGTGTGCGTGTGCGCCCGCTCATGCGCCCGCTCGTGCTATAGGAACACCCCGTTCGTATACGGAATATGATGCATTTTGGGCTAGACGCAAATTTAGTTTAAACTAAATTTCCAGCCTGAGTTTAAAGTGGGTGTTCCTATACGGAAGATGATGCATACTAACTAACTCTCACTCAGTGCAGGGTGCGCGTATACGGAAGAATTACCTCGCAGATGTAACAAACTGGAACCAATGCTATTGCCAAATTTTCACTAGGGGCTCCCAAAAATTCAATTTTACTTGTAAATCATAGGCAGGGTTTTTTTTTGTGTAAAATAGGGTGTATTTACACATCGGCCGCCTAATTTACACAGCAAAAAATAAAAATACACACTGATTTACACAGCCCCATTTTCCCGCCAAAGTTGATTAAACGGCCTATTTTGGTTGTAAAAATTACAAAAATTCGCGAAGTGGCGATTTGTGCCTGTGACCTCTTTGTCCTAACAAAATTATAAGTCTAATTTTGGACCCCAAAACAAAAAAATTTCAGTTTCTGCTCTTAAACGGCTTATGATTTTTTTTATTTTAGCATTCGTTTTTATGCACTTGAAAGTTAACAGTGAAAAATCAGCCACGCTGAGCCTGTCTGTGCGATTTCTTGTCCTACGTCAAACTACTGTAAAAGTTGAGTAAAAGTGTAAGTAAAAAACTACTGTAAAAGTTTGTAAAAAAAGGAGTAGGATCGGGCTGATAGAACAACTCTCTATCTGTGTAAACCATGCATGTACACGGGGTCTCGGCCTGGGTGTTAGGGCTTGTTTAAGATTTTTCGAAATTTTAAGGGGGCTTGCCCTGGCGTGTCGGATACTTGAACTGACAAAAACGCAAAAATTTTCAATTATCTCATTTTTTATTTTCGTATGTAGTTCGAGTCTCAAAGTCGAAATATTACTTTTCACGTGAAAAAACGGTCAATTTTTACCTAAAAAATGATAAAATACTCACTTTTAAAAATTTACACAACATACCCTTAATTTACACAGCAAATTCTTACTTTACACAACATTTATATACACAGTGCCGATTTTGAAAAAAAAAACCCTGATCATAGGCGCAAAAAAGTTTTTTGTGGTTGCAAAGCGCTCCTTTGCTCGAAATTTTTGTTAACACTGACGAAGCTGATTTTTATATACCCCGACACGCGCCCCCTTACCAAACCTGTTTTGGTGATGTTTCAACAAAATTTGGCATTTTTTGCAATAACGTTTTAGCTGCTGCGTACTACTTAAATCCAAGAATGATAGACGCGGGCGGTGTTTGTCCAGCTTAACTAACGTAAAAAGCGCAAAAATCTGTTTTTAATGCTTTTAAATACGGAAAAAATGCATATTTAAGCAGAAGTCATTTCTGCCAAAAATGGTCAATTTTTGAAGAATCATTGTGAGTCACATGGGTTTCGGAAAAACGGTTTTTTAGTCCATACTGCAGCGTAAGAGTCGTAGAACACGATGAAATTGTGTTTATACTCACTGCTAATAGAACAACCAGAAAAAGTGATAGGGTTTTTTCCCCGCATTAGGGTTTTTTCCCGCATAGGGTTTTTTCCCGGAGGTTTCGAGACTCATTACTCAGAAATGTGAGTAGTTAGAATCCATTTTATTAGTGCAACAGTTAGGCGAAAGATGGCCGTTATAACGGCCGCGAGCATTAATGGATCCGATTTATGTGGAGCACAGGACGACCCGAAAAGTTGAAATTAGGGTTATTTTCCCGCACCACTGTCCACTATATATATATACATGATTCGATAGCCTAACGTCATATCTCAACCTCTATGATCCATTTTTTTAAATTTTTGCCCATAGCCTGAGCAATGACGTCAAATGTAAAAGCACTCAAATTTGGCGGGTCCAAAAAACGGCCTTTTTTTCACATTTCGCCCTCGATTTTAGATTTGAAAAAACATAAAAAATCCGGATCATACGATTTTGCGCATACTTGTGGGCTACTACTATGCCAAGTTTCAGCCTGATTGGCTTATATAATGTGCTTTGTGCTAGAACTGTCTAAATAATTGCTACTTTACGGCTTTTTGGCGTACTTTTGCCTATGTAAATACACTGACAAACGCTCTGAACCAAAAGTGCACCTTCAAGCTTATTGTAATTGTTCTTAACTGAGGTAGAGGTGCCTTGGGGGAGTAACATATGTGAAAATAAGCAAAACTGGAGAACTTTTTTTGACCTTGGCAGCCCCCCCCCTTAAGGTGGTAGTTACGTTTTCGCAGCTTTTTTCAATGTTCTATTTTGTAGCAATTGCTGAATCAATTTACAAGCGGTCTTTTGCATATTATTAATCAACTTATTTTTTACAAAATTGCAATTTTTCAAGAGCCGGTGTTACTCATAGTGTGCACGCCAACTATTTTGGTGAAGCTCATCAGCTCAATTTTATGCATTTTCCCCGTATTTCGTTATTTCTTCACTGTGGTAAAAAAATTCCGCATACAATTACGCAATTTATACCAAAGGCACGTTGATGTGTTACGAAACTGCTGGTATGCATAACTAAACGTAATAATTTAGCAGATTTTTACAGTGAGCAAAAGTTTGCCTCAAATTTTTCCGAAAAGTCAAGAAACGGCAGTTTTTATGACTTTGGTAGGCTGTAACTAGAAAAATAATCAACCTTTTCACTCAATTCGAAAAAGGTATAGGGCAAATTTATTTGGCTACTGTCAAATAAGCTGTCTTCGCATTCTTATGAACGGAACAGGATATTGGTTACTTCAACTGAAATCACTCATTGTGCTCAGAAATGACGGATTTTTTAAAAAATTTTAATTCAGTTAATTAGGGCCTCATTGGGGTCAGCTAATAATACATTAAGCACATTTTTTCCGTACCCGTTGAAAAAATTGCAGACAAAAGTTTTAAAAATGACGTTTTAGGAGACTGAAGAAAATTTGCAATTTTTGAAGGGGGTTTATTAACACTGCCAATGCTCGTGGCTGCTGTGACATATACTAACCAAATTTTGCAGTTATAATAGATGCATAAGGGACTATGTACTTGTAAATTATTGTGCAAAGTGGTTATTGGTATTTCATGATATTGGCATGAGAAGTCAGAATTGAGGTAAAAAAACTTCAAAGTTACGGATCGCCTAGAACGACTAACAGAAATATCTCATATTTTAGCTGAAAATATTCTTAAAATAAATTGGGTTAGACCTTTTTTGATTGGCTTTTATGAGTAGTGTAAGAGCCACAAAAATTTGCAAACAATTTTGTAAGTCCTCAAAAAATACACAAAAAAACCAGTTTTTTAGCTATAAATTAGCCGTAAAAGTTTGAATCAATGTCAAAATTAGCTGAAATATTGCTATTTACATTCGCAATGTCCGTGCCAAGTTTGATTATGTTCGATCAAGTAACTTTTGAATTATTGCAAAAACTTCGAAAACGTAACTACCACCTTAAGTGGGCTTGCCTGTGGAAGGGCTACATAATACCTAATGTTATGTATGTATCTTTGTTTTGTTTTGTTGGGTTGCCGACCCCCAGCGAAGCAGGGGTGCAACCCATTGTATTCATATTCCTGTTTTTTTTTTTTTTTCCTGTGGTCCAAAAGTTTGTAACCGGTTTTTCTCGGGAGTTACTGGAGGGATTGGTCCCAAACTTTGGTGGAGGGACCCCCCCTATGAGTAGTTGTGCACCTGACCTTGGTGACCCCCTGACCCCACGGGGGGCCGGGTCACGTGACCCCGAAAACTGTTTTCGGTACCGTTAAAACACCAAGGGGGGACCCTTGTGAACTTGGAAAATTTTTGGTCATGGATTTGGACAAAAAACTTGTTTATAGGGGTAGTTTGAGCCCCTGAAGACGAATCTGGGGTTATTTTTTACCGAGGACCCCCTGGAGCCCCCTATGACCCCCCTAGGGTACCCCCCTTAGGGGGTCCTCAGGGGTCAAATTTTCGAAATTGAGATTTTGGTGTTTTTAGGGCTAGTTTGGGCCCCTGAACACGAATCTGAGGTTCATTTTTGTCTCGGAGTCCTCTGGACCTGCCTATGACCCCCCCAGGGTACCCCCCCTAGGCGGTCCTCAGGGGTCAAATTTTCGAAATTGAGATTTTGATGGTTTTAGGTCTAGTTTGGGTCCCTGAACAGGAATCTGAGGTCCATTTTTGTCTAGGACTCCTCTGAACCTCCCTATGACTCTCCCAGGGTACCCCCCGCTAGTGGGTCATCAGGGGTCAAATTTTCGAAATTGAGATTTTGATGTTTTTAGGGCTAGTTTGGGCCCCTGAACACGAATCCAAGGTTTATTTTTGCCTAGGACCCTTCTCGATCCCCCTACGATCCCCTCAGGGACTAAAGGGTGAAATTTTGGAAATTGAGATTTCGGGGTTTGTGGACAATTAGGGTCTCTAAACATAAATATCGGGTTTTTTACCGAAAATATAGAATCTTTTGCCTATAATAGAGGGTCCTCTGCTTAGAATAGAGGGTCTTCTGCCTACAGTAGAAGGTCCTCTGCCTAGAATAGAGGCTCCTCTGCCTAGAATAGAGGGTCCTCCGCCTAGAATAGAGGGTCCTCCGCCTAGAATAGAGGGTCTTCCGCCTAGACTAGAGGGTCCTTTACCGAGATTGGATGATTTTCTGCCTAGAACACTAGGTTCTCTGCCTTGTTCAGAGGGTTTACTGCTTAAAATAGAGGGTCCTCTACCTAGACTAGAGGGTCCTCTGCTTAGAATAGAGGGTCCTCTACCTAGAATAGAGGGTCCTCTGCTTAGAATAGCGGGTCCGCTACCTAGAATAGAGGGTCCTCTGCCTAGAATAGAGGGTCCCTTACCGGTCGGCAACCCGTTGTGGCCTACTGGCGATTTTTTGTTTTGATTTGATTTGTTCGTATTTATGTGAAACTTAATTTGATTTCTGCGTTGCTACTTGCTACAACTGATCTTTGACTGACATAAAGTATATATAATTCATATTTGAATTTGTGATAGGTTGTGAATAATTATATACATAGTTACGTATGTATATGCACTGCACAGTTAAGCACACAACATGTAATTAGACCAACAACTTGTGTCTCATTATATGCTTGCATGAATAATGCACTGCCCCGGCCGGCCGGCCTATATAGCTAATGGCTGAGGTGATAGCCGGCACACACGTGTATATCAGGGTTGGCAGTCTCGGTCTCGGTCTCGGTCTCGGTCTCGTAAAAAACCCGAGACTAGGCTGGTCTCGGTCTCGGTCTCGGTCTCGGTCTCGGTAGGAAAACCGAGACCTGCCATAGGGTGGTCTCGGTATTTCAGATGAGACTTGAAGTTTTCAAAATTTTCCAAAATCACAAAGATTTTTTTACAGAATCCCAAGCATGAAATGGTCAAAACTTTCTACTGCAGAAGAATGTCAGTTCACTAGCAAACTTCGGCTAACTTCAAGTTCAAACTATGTATAACAAACTAGATTTTTTAATTATTTGAGCTAGAATGGGTTGTCTGACTTAGCGATGTTGCATTATTGTATGTGGAACCTCACAAGCATACATATGTTAAACAGTAAAAATACTGCCCATCATTTACCAAATAGTGCTAAGTTCGTAGCTGATTTGTAATTAAAAATTTGCTGGCTTCTGCGACTTTACTAATCTCGAATTGGGTAGCAGTTTAATCGAATTTCTTGAGCCCCAACCTTTAAACGCATAGCAAAACATTAAGTATCTGAAAAAACCTAGGCGCAATCAAATGCCCTTTGGGCTACGAACTGGTTGGGGCATCAAACCTTCCCTCCATATAAATGTGTGAGCGGGAGAAACTTTTCTGGTCCGTGATGATGCCCCTATCAGAACTTCTGATAGTAGCACCACTGCACCAGCACAAACGATTCTACGCTGGCACCCGGCTTAGGCTGCCAAATTGCCAATATATATACGCACATGCAATGCACTATAAAACGCCCTGCGGCATGCGAAAGCAGTGTGCGGAACTTTTCAAAATAACAAAAGTTGACAGAATAGCGGGAAAAAATCCTATGTATTGCCACCGTCAATCACCTACTCTCTTGCATCCGGTCGTAACAATGTTAAGTTTCTCGCAACTTTGCAAGTCATACACTCATACAACACAACCTAACCTAATGGTCACTTTTTTGTAACTTAAATTTTTACGTTTCAAAGTATCTCAAATTTTTAAAATTGAAACTTGAAAAAAGGTCCCCCAAAGGCTGGTCTCGGTCTCGTAGGTCTCGTTTCGGTGGTCTCGGTTGCCTGGTCTCGGTCTCGGTCTCGGTCTCGGTCTCGGTTGCAAACCCGAGACTTGCCAACCCTGGTGTATATATATATCGCTAATCCTTCTTCATCCACCATCTGGTTCCCAACTATATGCTTGGATTGTGAAGTTTGTAGCTTGTGTTTTCTGTTTTGACACGGTTAGGTAGGCACTGATTAGTCTCTGTCTCTGTGCGGCTGTATATATATACATCATACGTAGTGTTGGGACGAAAGTTCGGGTTCGGGTTCGGGTATGGTTCGGGTTGTTTTTTCGGTTCGGGTTCGGGTTCGGGTACAAGTCAGTTCGGGGACGCACAAAGTGGTTCGGGTACCTCAACTTTCGGACCAAATTACAAAATTTGTCTACAATTTTTTCAAATTTCTGAAAATTGATAACGTTTTTAGTATGATAAAATATATACTAGAACAAAGTTTACATTTTTTCAAATAATCCAAATTTGTTTAATTGGTGCTTCTTTTCTCACCACAAGGCTGCAAATGTGCAAGTGTGCGTGTGTGTTCTCAAATTGTTTGAATTCAAGCTGAGGTTTGAATCTAAATCATCCCTAGGCCTGAACTGTAGTCAACTGCGAGAATAATTCGAGAGCGCCAGCTTTCGAACATTCCAATATAAAATTATGCAATAATTCAAGGGCGTACCCAGGGGGGATGGGGGGAATTCCCCCATGAAATTTTTTCCTGGTAAATTTTTACACAAGGGCCCCCCCTTGGCTTTTATGGTCCAGCCGAAAAAATTTTCTGATACGTCTCTAATTGACCTAATTTGGCCTGAAAATCAAAAAATTCCCTAAATTTTTTCTGGGGGCTGCCGCCCCCAGACCCCTGCAACACTGTGGCTTAGGGTTCCCTGCCTTGGTCTCATACATGGGCAAGGTCAAAGGACTTAGCCTACACCAGCTTTTTTTCGTGCGTGGGTCTTTTTGTTAAAAAATTTACGATTGCAGTGCGTGAAGCGCATAAGTAATTTCTAGTTGCTGATAATTTCTTTTGTCTAACGTGTTTTGATCTTCACTCCAAGCATGATCGAAACTGGAAACACTGATATTCTTTAAATCACACACCATTATATGCCAACGTAGAGAAACTTACACATATTATGCATTAAATTATACGTACAGTGAGCTTTCGGAAGGCAAAAACCCTTTATGAAGTTGGCATACTCAGGATTTTGAAAAAAGGGGGGGACCTTGTTCATTTTTTAAACTCACTATTGTCGGGTCTGGGGGGCGTCAGGCCCAGAATGCAAAATTTTTACACTGTTTGGCGAAGTATGGTTTATAGTGGTGCGGGAAAAACCCCTACGCGCTTTGCGGGGAAAAACCTTAGTGCTTTCTGGCCGAACCTTTACATATCAAATTGCCTTGTAAGCGCAAGATCACTGAGCCACTGGTTGCAGCAGTCTGGGGACGGCAGCTTCCAGAAAAAATTGGAATTTTTTTCACATTCTAGGCCGAATTTGGCCAACTGGCTGGGCTTTTTTTCGCTGGCAAATTTTCGCAATTTTGCGAACAGCTTGAAATTATTTTTGCAAAATCAATTTTTTCTTCGCACAGACATATTTTTGTATTTATGTATATACATGATGCATTAGTCTTTAGATTAAAATATTGATGAACTTATTATTCCGCCTATATGATAAGATTGACGCAATTTTTACTTCTTTTTTAACAAAAAAGCAATGATTTTGACATTTTTGTAGAAATTTGTGGAGCCGTCCTGGCGTCTTGAAAATTCTTTTGAAAGTCTTCACACTTTTCAACAATCACAATCCATGCTCAGCCGTCAAGAATATTCAAATTACTCAAAAATGACCATGTTTGGCCCGAAAATGCTACCACTTTGACGAGTTCACCTCAACTGCGTCAAAAGTTTTCGCAATTTTGCGAAAAGGTTTGAAAATTTTTCGCAATCATCAAATTTTTTTCGCAATTGCGAACGTTTTTGCGAAAAAAATCCCAGCCACCTGGATATGTATCAGAAATGTTTTTAGACAGGAAACTGCAAACAAAAGATGGGACGTCACATCCAGTAGTAAATGCAGCATAACGTGCTCTTGTAGACATGCATAGGCTTTGACGAAAAGTTGTAACAAGAAATAGTATATTATATAAGCCACAGAGTTGCAGGAATCTGGGGGCGGCAGCCCCTAGGAAAAAAGTCAGAACGGAGTCAGTCAATACGCTCCCGCTTCCAGCGTGGGTCTTACTTACGGAGTCAGTCGATTCGTTCTCGCTTCCAGCGTGGGTCCTACTTATGGGTCAGTCAATACGTTCACGCTTTCAGCGCGGGTCTTACATACGGAGTCAGTCAATACGTTCCCGCTTCCAACGTGGGTCTTACTTATCGAGTCAGTCAATACGTTCCCGCTTCCAACGTGGGTCTTACTTATCGAGTCAGTCAATACGTTCCCGCTTCCAACGTGGGTCTTACTTATCGAGTCAGTCAATACGTTCCCGCTTCCAACGTGGGTCTTACTTATCGAGTCAGTCAATACGTTCCCGCTTCCAACGTGGGTCTTACTTATCGAGTCAGTCAATACGTTCTCGCTTCCAACGTGGGTCTTACTTATCGAGTCAGTCAATACGTTCCCGCTTGCAACGTGGGTCTCACTTATCGAGTCAGTCAATACGTTCACGCTTCCAGCGTGGGTCTTAGTTACGGAATCAGCCACTGCAGTCAGTCGCTTCGCATCATCTGCGTGGGTCACTTCTCAGTTATTGCGCTTCACCCACCCTCGTACCCTGCGTGGGTCCCTTACTAACCCTTGCGTGGGTGCGTGGGTCTAGCCTACACCAGTGTAGGCTGGGTGTAGGCGTTGCCCATGCGTGCTTGGTCTTGTATGAAAGCATGTGTATGTGCATATAGTTGCATTGTGTACTATGTATTTGCTTAATACACTGTTTAGTTGCCCCCCCCCCTTGGCTTTTATGGTCCAGCCGAAAAAATTTTCTGATACGTCTCTAATTGACCAAATTTGGCCTGAAAATCAAAAAGTTTCCCAATTTTTTTTTCTGGGGGCGGTAGCACTGCAACACTGTGGCTTACTAGTCCTTGTTCTTATCTTTCGTCCTATGCATGTATACACGAGTACCTTATGCTGCATTTGCTTCCATGGCTGGAACAGCCGGACTTCATGTCCAAGGGTTACCTGCCTCTACTCAGCACATTGAGCGCAATGATAATCGCACTGTGTAACGAGATAAGATGAAGCGTTTATTTTTTATGTGCATTCGGATTGCTCCGCTGAACTTACTCTTGGGGGGGTGGGTGTAGCGAACGACCGGAGGTAAAATTTTGCCGGAGCCGGAGCCGGAGCCGGAGCCGGATAGAAAATGCCGGAGCCGGAGCCGGAGCCGGAGGCAGTGTTTTTAAAAAAATCAATTTGTATATGTTGACAATTTTGACCAAATTTTTTCATTTTTTTTCCGAAACAGCATTCTGAAATTTTTCAACACTCACGCCACATTTCTATACATTATGTTCTTACGCACCTATTCAACCAAAATTGGCCACTGGTCCTGGTCATTGTTTAGAGAGATCTGACAAAAAATTTTCGTCAACATTGATAAAAGTCGAAAATTTGGTCAAACTGACCAGTATGGGATTTTGACTCGGGTGCCGAAGGTGTAGTCAGAGGGTGGTTCAGGAAGTCCATCTGAGCCCCCCTTTTAGTCGAACCTTACGAAATTGTCAACAAGGGTTCCCCAAAATATAGATAAATTTGGAAAAGATTGCACTTTGTAGATGTAGATGCCTTAAATGTCTCTAGCTTCTGGGGGTTGCGGCCCCCGAGGCGTATCTCAGTGGCGTAGCCTGGAAAAAATTTTGGGGCATGGCTTTTCGATATTTTGTAATGGGTTAAAATGAACTTTCTTGTAATTTTAACACACAAGTTTGTGAGATAACAGTACATACTGTGCAAACATTATATACTAATTTTGACAGGCCAAAGACATCAGACCTAAAAGTCGAGCTGAAAACACTAAATTACGTACATTGTTGCAGGAATCGGGGGGTGGCAGCTTCCAAAGAAATGTGACAAACTTTTGTTTTTAAGTCGAATTTGGTCAATTGGAGACGTAATCAGAAACTTTTTCCCTCCAGAAAATTGAAATTAAAGGGCGAACGTAATAGTAGAATTACATAATGGTGCAGAGGGATCGTCGCCTCCATTGCAGTCGGCAGTAATATGAGTATTGTAACCGACTTATCTTTCCGTTAGCCTTGATTTTTTCTTAAAATTTGAACTTTTTGCCAAAATTTCAACAATGAAAAATTCTCCGGCTCCGGCACTTTTTTTGCCGGAGCCGGAGCCGGAGCCGGAGGCTCAAATCCGGCCGGAGCCGGAGCCGGAGCCGGAGCCTCCGGTCGATCGCTAGGGCTGGGCTACCCCCAGGTCAGAAATCAAAGATCTACAATTTTGCTTATTTTCACGTTATGTTACTCCCCCAAGGCACCTCTACCTCGGGTAAGCACAATTATATAAGCTCGAAGGTGCACTTTTGTTTCAGTGCGTTTGTCAGTGTATATTTACATTGGCAAAAGTACGCCAAAACCTAAAAGTAGCACTTATTTTGACAGTTCTAATACAAACCACATCAAGACAATATGGCTGAAAATTGGCATAGTAGTAGCCCACGTGTATGCGCAAAATCGTATAATCCCGAATTTTGATATTATTTAAATCGAAAATCGAGGGCAAAATCTGAAACAATGGCCGTTTTTGGGCCCGCTAAATTTGAGTGATTTTATATTTGGCGTCACTGCTCAGGCCATGGGCAAAAATTTAAAACAAACATGGATCATAGAGGTTGAGATATGACTATCGAATCATGTAAAAATCAGCTTCGTCAGGACGTCAGTATTAACAAAAATTTCGAGTAAAGGAACGCTTTGTGAAAATTGAATTTTTTGGAGCCCCTAGTAGAAAATTGGCAAAAGCATTGGTTTCATTTTTTTTCCATCTGCGATGCGCCTTCACTACGGCTACATTACTATATTGTGTGCTAATTTGAAGCGAATCGCAGAACCTAAAACTTTCACTTATAGAGGTAGCCCACCCCCCCCCCCCTTAATCAGCATACGGCTGTAAGTATGAATCAGCCCTGACAAATTTTGTGACTTCAGTGTGGTAGCCCCCCCCCCCTTAAAAAGTATTAAAAGTATTTTTGTACTAATAGTTGTTAACTCAATTGTTCCACACTTTTTTGACATTCTATATTCAAATACAGTAAGTGCGTAATGTCAACCACTTCATTTCGCCAAAGTTCGGGTTCGGGTTCGGGTACGAATGGTTCGGGTTCGGGTTCGGGTACGTTTCGAAAAAAACGTAATCAACGAAAAAAAAACACTAATCATACGTATTGAGGGCGGAAGGTATATATAGCGAGAGATGAAATTTTGGTATCTATATACCAGAAAAGACAGGCTGTTGAAATTTTTTAAAAATCCTGGATACTGTGGTTGTCCACAGATGTGCACGCAAGCCTGCCCCCCAATATATGAAAATCCAGGACAAGCCCTTCTCAGATTTGACCCATAGTGGCAAGCCTCCCTCTGTGGGGTTCATTGCTGACCTCGAATAAGTTAAAGTTAGGTATAGAGTCTTAGCTTTTTGGATTATATATAGCTACGCTAACGTTTGCTAGTTTGAGGTGTATATACTTGCTGACTACCGATGGAATCTCGTGTATAAATTGCACGTACTTACACACAATGCGTAACGTAACGTGCGTTCCCATATATAATTAAATGAAAGTATACGCGGGCACTGGGCGCCATACGTGGGCACTGGGCAGCGACCGAATTCTGGGGGGGGGGGGGCTGAGCCACCGGGGGGGGGGGGGGGGGAGCAACTTTTGCGGCCATGTTTGCTTTTCGCTCCGCGAGCCACCGATGTTTTCTTCATGAGCTCCCTTCAAAGCGTTCTGGGGGGGTCCTGAAGATGCCTTCGGGGGGGGGGGCGTGCCCGCCCCCAAACCCCCCCCCCCACGCCCATGTATGAGTTCGGCGCCGTAGCGGCGAACCGTATATATATATATATATATATATATATATATATATATATATATATATATACGGTTGCTGCTACAGGCGCAATTACATGGGCGTGGGGGGGGGGTTCGGGGGGGTGGTGTGTACCCCCCCTCAACCTTGAAGGGAGAGCTAATAAAGCAAACATCGTCCGCTGGCGGAGACGAAAAGCGAAAAATGGCCGGAGTTGCTCCGCACCCCCCTGCTGAGCCCCTCGGTCGCTGCATGCCCACCGTATGGCCCCCCATGCCCCGTAATACTTTCATTTAATTATATATGGGAACGCACGTTACGTTACGCATTGTGTGTAGAGTACGTGCAATTTATACACGAGATTCCATCGAGTAGTCAGCAATTATATACACCTCGAACTGGCCGAACATTTAGCGTAGCTATATATAATCCAAAAAGCTAGTACCTAACTTTAACTTATTCGAGGTCAGCAATGAACAAGGAGGCTTGCCGCTATGGTCAAATCTGAGAAGGGCTTGTCCCTGGATTTTCATATATTGGGGGCAGGCTTGGTGCCGCCCTGTGGACAACCACAGTATCAGGATTTTTAAAAATTTGAGCACCTGTCTTTTTGTGGCCTATCTAGATACCAAAATTTCATCTCTCGGCTATACTCCTTCCGCCCTCAAATACGTATGATTAGTGTTTTTTTTTCGTTGATTTGTTTTTTTCAAAACGTACCGAACCCGAACCCGAACCATTCGTACCCAAACCGAACCCGAACTTTCGGCAAAATGAAAAAATTGGTTGACGTTACGCACTTCCTGTATTTGAAATGTGTCAAATATCAAAATATCGAACAATTGGGCGGACTTTTCTAGGTACAAAAAATCTTTAATAAGGGGGGGTACCACACTGAAGTCGCGAAATTTTGTCAGGGCTGATTTGGCTTACAGCCGTATGCGGATTAGGGGGGGGGGGTGGGCTACCTCTATAAGTGAAAGTTTTAGGTTACGATTCGCTTCAAATTCGCGCGCCGATAAGTGATGTGGCGGTGGAGGCGCCTGATGAAAAAAATGAAAATAAATGTTTTTTGCCAAATTTCCTATTAGGGCTCCGAGAAAATTCAATTTTCAGCAAAGCGTTCCTTATCAAAATTTTTTTGTTTAACCCGTAACCTTAAAGCGAAAGCTGGGTTTTTTGCGCGCAAAACTGAAATCGTAATCTTGACCCTATGGCAATCCACGTGTCTGTTTTTCATCTGCCCAAGTGCACCTGAGCGGTGACACGCGCAAAGTGTGAAATTGCGCTCAACGCCCAAAAACGGCCATTGTTTGGGCCTCGAATTTCGTTAAGTGATATCAAAATTCGGGATTATACGATTTTGCGCCCATACACGTGGGCTACTACTATGCAAATTTTCAGCCATATTGTTATTTTAAACATTTTTTGTAGAACTGTAGAGTGAGTGCTACTTTTAGGTTTTCACATTTTTTGCCAATGTAAATATCACTGACGAACGCACTGAAAACAAAAGTGCACTACCGACTTTATATAATTGTGCTTACCCGAAGGGCGGAGGTGCCTTGGGCGTGACGTGAAAATAAGCAAAATTGTAGATCTTTGATTTCTGAGCCTGGGGTGCCCAGCCCTAGCGATCGACCGGGAGGCTCCACTGCCACTGCAGGCCGTGAGCCTCCGTACTCCCCACTCCCAAAAAAAACCCGGAGCCGGAAGAATTTTTCGATTGAGCAATA
>JASANF010009140.1:0-37066 GCA_030248245.1 Trissonchulus sp. WLG1_4
TAACATTATATAATAATTTAGGACAATATAATAAGCAATAAGGTTAAACTATACGTGATATGTATGTAGGTACTCTTGGTGAGATAAATTTTCATCCTAGTGCTTATGGCGACGAACGATGCTTAGCAGCGTCGTTAATGCCTGCAAAATAGCTAGTGTTGAACTTATAAGATAGAATGCTTAAAGGCAGTCTAAGTCCAACGTTAAAACCAGTCTATGGCGTACCAATTCAGTAATTTAGAACAAAATACAAACGTAGAATAAAGAACGTAACAAAACATTCTACACGTTGTAAATTGTAGGTTAGATAAGAATGTTGCCCTTAGACTGCGTTTAGCAAGACTGTGCTAAGACTGCCTTTATGCATTCCACCGATAATGTTAAATCAAATCACTATTAATTTTTTTATTGACATCATCTTTTATTGATTTGCCTGAAAAACGGGTACAAAACATGAGACTTGGCACTAAAAGGTCTTTATCAGTTAAACTGCTGTGCGCTTCGTGGAGCCAACTGCACCATAAGCAGAACATAACTGCTTACTTGAAGAAATGTCTGCAACACAAAACACATTACAAACACACCCACACTATCTATGTATGTTAATTGTTATTGTTCATAGAATCATAACGTTGTATGCAAATGCGATTTTGTTAATATACATTGAAATATTTTCCGACTGGACCACAAACTTTATTACCTATTTCATTACCAAAAGAATAGTGTAACTTGAGCATCAAGAGTACAGCGAGTAGTCACAAAAATCACGCCACCTGTTTTGTCTCAGGGTTCAGCAATTTCTGGTCAGAGTTTAGAAAAACTCACTTGCGTCAGCCACTGTCTGCGAATGACGAAGCAGTTGCCAATGGTTAGTTTGGCAGTGCTATTGTTCACCCAACTGGCTAAGGCTTCTTTTTTCAGCCTCGCAATCACGTACTGCAGATTATCCGGCTGATTATCGTAAGAGGAGACGGGTAGTTTTTCAATCTGCTGACTGGTTTCATAAATTTCTTCATTTAAAATAGCAGACGGTAAAATATGTAGAGCCATGAAACCGATATTAATGACCACGCTACACAGAAGCACCACAACGCTGAGACTCCAGTGGATGATGATGAAGTAGAGGGTGCACGCCATGCCCGCCACGTGAAGGACCTGAAACAGGCATGCGCCATTTGTAGTAGCCTGTCTACACGTAGACACTTATGACACTTATGACTGCACTTTACAAGAGGTCGACGGCACTAAGGGCCAATTCCTAAAATGGATTAAACGGATTAGATTAAACTTTGTTTTGCCAATAACTCATGACAACATTTATGAATTTATACGAAATTTGCGATAGCAATTACCTATTTGTAGTACCTCCCGCTTGTGCACAAAATTTTTTAAGTCTACTTCAACATCGAGATAAGTTATTAAGCAAACAAATTTTAATCTAATCCGTTTAATCCACTTTAGGAATTGGCCCTAAGTTTTCACTGCCTGATGATTAAATAGAGCATTCAAGAACCAAAGCAAAAGTGTACAACTGCTCGCCTACTTTCCGTGCAATATGTATTTGTTCAGTCCTTTCTTGCTTTCTTTCTTTCTTTTTTCGACTTTTTTCTTTCTTTGTTTTTCCTTTTTTGTTTTTTATTTTTTCTTTCTTTCTTTTTTCTTTCTTTCTTTCTTTCTTTATTTCTTTCTATCTATTGTTCTTGCTTTCTTTTTTTCTTTCTGAAAGCACGAAGACCGTATTACCAGCACTATAAAGCTGTAGTGTCGCCAGGCGGTGTCTAGTATGTCCAGCATCTCCGTCACGTGACCGAAGTCAGTCCGCAATTGGTCCATTGCCGCTTCGGGCAGGCCCTGTGGGTGTCGGGCTGAGAGGACAGACAGTGATTTGACGAAAGCGCGCAAAACTTGCTGGGCCAACAAGATGGTCACAATATGCAGGCCTTGGGTAGAAATGGTGATGGTGATGCAAAATAGGGCGGATACTGCGTCCAGAATAGGGAATGGCGTTTCGAGCACAACCGAAAACGACAGCGACCGTTGCAGTACCAACGGACCTGCAAACCAGCAGTCTGCACACACCGGGTTGATCTGGATTTCACAAAGGTGGTTTTACTAAACCATGGTTTTACGTACGTTTTTAAATGATTTAGGGCCGATTTATACTCACAGCTGTATGTCCGTTCTGCAGACAAAATGACGAAATAATGACGTCACATGCGCTGACTGATCCACTGTACTAGACTGCTAGTGACGTCATTCTGCAGGCTGAACGGATATACGGCTGTAAGTATGAATCGAGCCTTACACATAATTTCATTTCGAAATATCGCCTGATCTCGAATTTCGGTGAATTTTCTTAAACCATGGTTTTAGCGCAGTTGAAAAAACCTGCAGCACAGCAAGTCTTGTTTTGCGGAAATTTCAGCTGAGCTAAAATCATGGTTTAAGATAATCTACGAACTTTGTAACGAATCGGGCTATATTTTGTAATAAAATTATGTGCAAGTCATATAAAAACGTACGTAAAACCATGGTTTAGTAAAACCACCTTTGTGAAATCCACCCAACAAGTCTCCCACACATGATAGTTGCAATGCTTTACGTATGTGAAGTAAGATTGGCCCACTAGATTACTTAAAGGGATTTACGACAGCTCATCATCGGCCCAGTAGCTCAACGGTAGAGCGCTGGCCTGCAGATTTAGATATGGGTGGCTCGAATCCCCCCTGGGTCATTCTGATGATGATGATGTCTTTCTTTCGATAAGAGTCTCCCTCCCTTTCTTGACACAAATGAGCAATTTTTAAGCCCCTTCTCCTACAGAACTAAAGCAGATTATTCTAGTTCGACTAAATGGTCCAGAATTTAGGTAGATACAATGCTTAGAACTTCCAATAAAATTAACGAGTTAAGTCTATTCAGTCCACTTAAGAATTTAATGGACAATAACAAAAGGAACTTCACTTTTACGGCACTCATTTTTGATCAGACTAAACAGATGTTTGTGCTTGTGTTGTACACCTTCTCCTAATGCAGTTTCTTACAAACTTTCTTATTAAGTTTTACACTAAAGGAATACCTTTGTGATTAGTATTCTTTATTTGTAATGTTTGTTGGTTTGTAACATTGTCAAAATAAATTTTTTTCTTACTATTCAATTAGTGTTCGTGAGTACAAATTTCATTTCATTATCCCTTTGCTGCATGAAATTTCAAAAATGCACTAAGTCCAGTCATTGGCTGGGTTTTGATCCGTCACCACAGACGGAGCCTGCGTCACAGGCGCAGCTTTGTGGCAGGACTGTCACGCCTAGCCACTTGGCCATCGGCTCGCTTCACTCGGATACCTAAGGCATCCTCGTGAAGTAACCGATGCTGTGAAACATAAAGCCGACAGGTTTCACTAGTGTAAGATAGTGCAATTTTTAGACTTATGTAACAGTATGCGGGAAAGGGTTATATCTGTAGGTTGTCTGAGTCGCCTATAGTAGTCCCAGACCTATGTAGTGCAGGGCTAACATTAAAGGCTGCAAAAACATTTATCATCGTGTCCTGAGTTTTGTTCACCTCAAAGTGTTGTATCTGTTTTTATCAGCTTCATTCCTGGTTCAGTAGCCATTTACACTTTAAGAATAACCGCATTTTTAGGTAATTAGGATTAGAGCTCAATCATGCTGGACCCTGTCCAAGGGTTGGCCAGGTTGATTTTCAGAATGTTGGCTTAATCCCGGTTCATTAGGTACTTGTCCTTAAGGACACAGAGACAGGGACAACGACACATTTCGGTCACTTGCTGTGAAAAACTCACAAACGCGTTTAAACTACTTATTTGTACACGGTATGGAACTGACCTCCACCATTTTTGTGCGACAAATCGCCGTATTAGGCAGTCCAGTTATTTGAAAATTTGCAAGTCAATTAGGGACAAAGACAAGGACAAGTAATGTACCGCGCTTTACCCTTACCCTTCAGTCTCAGAAAAGTGGCAACGGCAACAATGACCGGTGACCCGATGGCCTCCGCTGTTTGCAGTCGAGACAGGGTCTTGAAGAAAGTCAGCAGTGTGGGACTGAAGTTGTGCGTGAGATGTGGCGGTAGTGGGGCATGTGCTCGGACGTGATGCTCGAACTTGTGCGCGCACACGAAGGCCACACACGCGCCCATGGAGTAGAACAGACCGACCAGGGACTTCAGACCCCTCGGGGAGAAGATCTGGTTCTCATGCAGCCAACATATCCAGCCATATGCGGCGGTGCCTGCAATTAAAGCGTAGCATTAAAGCATAAGCCTAAGGCCCGACCTTGTCCTTGTCGATTTTGTTTGGTACCATACCACCTAAGTAGTTTCAAAAAACTTACCAAGCCAAGGGGGTAATATTTCGCATGAAGAATGTCTGTGTCACTACTCACTAGCAGATTGTATGCAAAAAATAGCCAAAACGCTTTTTAATTCTTCCGCATCAGTAACCAAAATTTGTTCTTGTCCCAATGTTCATAAAGACAAGCATGGACCAGGTTTTAATAGGTAGTACTTACGAATTTGACTTTAGAATATCAAAATTATCAATTTATTATTATAACTAGCTAGTACTAAGTATTTTAAGTGCCTAGTATTTTAAATAGGTATTAATTTAAGTAGCATCATATTTATTTTATCAATTTAGTTTCAAGTATAATATATTTTCTATCATGTTTAATTTTTTCAAGTATATATCAAATATCAAAAGTATCATTTGGAATATCCAGCAACATTTGTATTTATGTTATATTTCAATCATTTTGCGATATAAAAACAGCAGCAGCAGGAACAGAAAGTAAGTGCTGAACTGACCTGCTAGTAGGCAGCCCACAGCGACAGAATACAGACGCAGTAGGAGTGCGAGTGGTCTTCGAGTTGCCGAGGTGGAACAGCCGTAGAGTTTGAGAGCCAGAAGGTTGCCGGGGCAGTGGGTGGAGATCAGGGCGTCCATGAACAACGGTTTAAAAAAATCTACGAAATTCGTAACGAATCAGGCGATTTTTTGTAATGAAATTATGTGCCAATCATACAAAAACGAATGTAAAACCATGATTTTATAAAACTACCTTTGTGAAATCCACCCGTAAAGTTGATCAGCAGGCCCCAGCATGCAATCTGGTAATACAGTGTGTGCCGGCTCGGGTTACCAGGTTGCTTAAAAGATTAACATGTACGCAGGTAGGTATGTTGACCCAGTGCCCAGCCTGAAGCTCATCACAAGGAAGAGTGCCAGTGCCAGCTGTTTATAAATGCACAGGTTCTCCAAAATGGAAAGCCATCGAAGGAACATAGGTAGTGACAAAACCATGGCTGCCTAGTGCTAAAGTGTATAACTCCTTCAAGTTTGTCCGCGTGTGTGATTTAACCTTTCCTGCACAAAAGCTCAAAATTGCACCAAGTCCAGTGATTGGCCGGGTTGTCATCCGTCACCACAGAGTACAGACTGAGCCTGTGTTACAGGACAGCTTTGTGGCAGGACTGTCACGCCTACTACTGGGCCACCGGCTCGCTCGATTCGCTCGGGTACCTAAGGCATCCTCGTGAAGTAGCTGATTTTGTAAAACATCACGCCGACAGGTTTGGCTAGTGTGAGATTTAGATACTGCTGATGTAACATAAACTAATGCGGGAAACAATTAACTTGTAAGTCAGCTTGTGAAGTGTTTGGTTATGTCCACAGAAAACTTTTCCACATTTTTGCAGTTTACTTATGTATATCCATCTTTACCTTCAACCATTTTTTCTGGCTTATCAAATGTTCTAATTTAGCTTTAGGCATACGAAATTTCGGTAGTTTAATTGCCAAAACGTATTCAATGGTGCTGGCAAACTGACAGACTGCGTTGAAGTACTGAACTTAGCAGGTTTGGCTTGCTTTTGGTAAGCATCATGATTTTGGTATTTAGTCACGACAAACAGCACTGACATGATCGTACTGTGCATTGAACTCAAGTTTCGAGTGGTTACTTAACGCTGCCCCACTTCACCTTTGCTTGTGTTCTGAAGTCTGACCAGAAAATGCTGAACACTCAGACAAAACGGGTGCCGTTATTTTTGTGACTACTCGCTGTCCGCTTGATGTTCGCAATTCGTTCTTTTTGTAATGAAATCGCGTGTTTCTTATCACAGGGTCCAGCATTTTTAGTGTTCTTCAGCCGAAGAACTGATTTGTTCTCTAATTATGATTGGCAGGGATTATGCCTTGGTTTTGCATCAGGGCTTATGTATTGGCTGTGTTGTTTCGGCTCAGCTCATATGTAGCTCTACGTTTGTGAAAAGCCAGTTTTAATTTATATCCCCTTGTTGACCCGGTTCACTATTGGATGGAGGGGATTGCTCTACTTTACAAATCTTTAGTGATGATGATACCACTTGTGACAATTGTAAGTGCAAAATCAGGGATTTGTTACGTAACTCATCATATATTCATTCACTGTGATCTCTGCACAACACACATGTCACATACCTGCTCTCTTTGTGAAAGAGAATAGTTCCGTGCCTTTTTACACAGGCTGTCGCATTGCATTAATTTGTTAATTTTTTAAGAGCAGGCTCTAGTTGTTATTATGGTGATATTAATTTGTGTTGTGATATTCCAGTTTTGCAGACTGCAATTTAAGGTTGTATAATTTATGGCTTGTACAAAAAGGGTAATGGAATGTTCTTATTAACCAGAATTTTCTGGATTACTGTCAACAGCGTCAGCGTGCAGTTATCGTTTCCTGTGCTACGCTGCTGGTTGGTTTGTTGCAATTTGGAGTGCTCCAGCACATATGCATATGTACCTCCGATGGTGCGATTAGCGCACACCTGTAGCCCGTTTCAATAAACTCACAAACCAACAGGCACAAATTTGTGGGCCAGTCAATCGTGTTCGTCAACAAAACTTAAAATGCTGCCTGTCCCAGGCCACAGGTCAGAGGTCCCAGTTGTAGGGCAAAAAAGTTAAACTTTAACTTTAACTGAAATTAAAAAAGTTAGGGGTCTCACTTTAACTTTAACTTTAACTGAAAAAAAAAAAAGCCTACTAACAACAACAAAAAAAAAAACCACACAAAAAAAAAAAAAAAAAAAACCCACACAACCCCCCCCCCCGCCCAAAAAAAAAAAAAAAAAAAAACAACAAAAACCAAGAGTGCATAATAAGAAGAGTATGACACTCGTCCAATTCCTGGCAGGGGTCGGAATTACAACCTGCGACCATTAACTCCAAAAAACAGGCCACGAATTGGACCATAGTACCACCCCCACAAACTGGACGCCGGTCCAAAACGTGGCAGGGGTCCCCCCCCCCCACAAACCCGACCCCGGTCCAAAACGTGGGGGGGTCCCCCCCCCCCCACAAATCAGACCCTAGCGGTCAAAACGTGGGGGGGTACCCCCCCCCCCCACAAATTGGACCCCGGTCCAAGTCTTGGGGTACCCCCCCCCCACAAATCGGACCCCGGTCGAAATCTTGGCCCCCACCACATTTTGGACCCCGGTCTGAAAATGGACCCTAGTGCCAAATCACCAAAATTTTGCTCAAAATGCAGTTTTCGGCCAATCTGTGCCCTGTTGGGGCTACTCAGCCTCAACTTTTGGCTTGTGGGGTGTGCCGACCCCTGAAAGGCCGGGTACAACCCATTGTATTCGTTTTTCTGAATGCTTTTGTTGATTATTTGAAACAAAACAAGGGTCCCCATTTGTGAACTTGAAAATATTTTGGTAATTGATTGGTATGAAAACTTTTTTCTATGGGTGATTTAGGTCCCAAATTGCGGATCCGACAAGCGTTTTAGTTTGTGCCCGTCTGGACTTCCATACTGCCTCACCTAGGGGGTTAAAATGGGCAAATTTTTCAACAATGCTGATTCTTTGTTTTCTGGGGTAATTTTACCTCCTGAACACGAATTTGAGCTCTATAATTGTGTGTAACGCTCGTAAAAACCACAGCGACCGCCTCCCCTCCAGAGACATAAGGGGTCCATTTATTTAATTAGAGATTTTGACGTCCCCAGGGGTCATTTGTGCATTGTGGGCATTTCGAAAATACAATTAAAAATATTTTTTTAAATTTTTAAAAAAATTTAAAATTTTAAAAAATTTGACTTTTTTTCAGATTTTTTTCTGGAATGTAATTGTGTGGTTGCATTGTCTTAAAAAAGTTTTAAAATCTACAAATTGTTACAAATCAAATTATTTTATGAAAAATAAAAATTTTAAATTTTTTTAAATTGCGTGATTTCGATGTTTTAGGATTATTTCGGCATTCCGGAAAGCAAATATTAGCGTTCCAGGAAAAAATCTGAAAAAAGGTCAAATTTTTTTAAAATTTTAAATTTTTTAAAAATTAAAAAAAAAATTTTAAATGTATTTTCGAAATGCCCAAAATGCCAAAATTACCCCTGGGGACGTCAAAATCTCGAATTAGAAAATTGGACCCCTTAGGTCTCTGGAGGGGAGGCGGTCGCACAGGTTTTTGCGAGCCGTACACAGAATAATGGAGCTCAAATTCGTGTTCAGGAGGTAAAATTACCCCAGAAAACAAAGAATCCGCATTGTTGAAAAATTTGCCCATTTTAACCCCCTAGGTGAGGCAGTATGGAAGTACCGGCGGGCACAAACTAAAACGCTTGTCGGATCCACAATTTGGGACCTAAAATCACCCATAGAAAAAAGTTTTCATACCAATCCATTACCAAAATTTTTTCAAGTTCACAAGGGGGGACCCTTGTTGTTTCAAATAATCAAGAAAAGTATTCAGAAAAACGAATACAATGGGTTGTACCCGGCCTTTCAGGGGTCGGCAACCCCAGAAGCCAAAAGTTGAGGCTGAGTAGCCCCAACAGGGCACAGATTGGCCGAAAACTGCATTTTGAGCAAAATTTTGGTGATTTGGCACTAGGGTCCATTTTCAGACCGGGGTCCAAAATGTGGGGGGGTACCCCCCCCCCCCAAGATTTGGACCAGGGTCCAATCGTGGGGGGGGTACCCCCCCCCATTTGGACCGGGGTCCCAATTTTGGGGGGGTCCCCCCCACGTTTTGACCACTAGGGTCTGATTTGTGGGGGGGGGGCCCCCGCCCCCGTTTTGGCCGGGGGTCGGGTTTGTGGGGGGGGGGTACCCCTGCCACGTTTTGGACCGGGGTCCAGTTTGTGGGGGTGGTACTATGGTCCAATTCGTGGCCTGTTTTTGGAGTTAATGGTCGCAGGTTGTAATTCCGACCCCTGCCAGGAATTGGACGAGTGTCATACTCTTCTTATTATGCACTCTTGATGATAAATTTGAAATATTTTAACAAATTTTAAGTCAAAATTGTTAATTCAAATAAAATCGATTTTTTCCGCCTATTTACAGGAAACCTAATGTATTATATATCATTCGATAGCCCATTCCATTCTGCGTCTAACGATATATAAAACATAACTATAGCACGCACCTGTCAAAAATTAACGATTTTTTTATTTTTGATTTTTCCATTAAAAACGTCATTTTTGGCCCGTTTAGTTCGCTGTAACTCAGCAAATACTCAACCAAATCTGACAAATTTTGCATCAATAGACGCGCTGTGACCTCGCGCAGTCTGTGAAAGTAATAAAATTTCTAAATTTGATACTAAAATTTTCAATATTTGTCAGGTTTACAGTTATTTTTCAGCAATTTTAGTTCAAGATTAGTTAAAATAATTAGTACCACATTAAAGTTCAGTTCTTTAGCTTTCATTTGATACTAAAAACATGTGCTTTTGATTGGTTTGAGCAAAGTTATGCAAAAAATAAATCAGTATTCACAGAATATGTGTGCGCCCACAAAAATTTATACACGCATATCAGCGTGTAGAATGTTTGAACGCATGCACATGACATGCTCATCAAGCACTAATTTTTGACAAGTAATGAAAACAGCTATATCATTTTGCTGCATAACTTTGTTCAATCCAATCAAAAGCACATGTTTTTAGTATCAAATTGTAATTTGTCCTTGAGCAATTTCATAAAACCTGCACAGCCAAATACACCAACTTTTCACAGAAGGTTCCAGAGTCCAGGCAGTATAACAAGCAGGCCCCAAAAGGGGAAGGTTCCTTCGCCGAGTGCAAAATCTGCTTATGTTACCCAAAATATTTCAGCGTCACCTTTTTGTTTTTATGTATTTCCATGTATAGAAAGCACTAAACCTGTGTAAATACTTGATTTAGTTTCAGTGGTTAATTAGGTGCTGAATTCAACAAATTGATCGAAAACACATGTCCTAGTTGCCAAAAATTTCTTATTGCATGTTTTGACAAGGAAGTGTCCTGTCAAACAAAACAGTTTCGGCGGACAAAAGTTGCGTAAATTTTTTGCAAAAAAAACTACGCGGGGGGGTCGAACCCGTGACGTAGTCTGTAACAACTTTCGTTTCTAGCGCTTTTGACCACTCGACCACTCCACTTCGATGAGTAGCAATGTTTGGTTATTATTATGTAGAAAGAAAGGAAGAAAATAGACAGCAGTTTAGACCTTCACGTGATTAGCATGTGTTTATAGTCTGAAAATTTACAATACAATAAAATTTTAAATCACGAAATTCTAGCAAATGACAGCTTACATATGTGCAAAAGTGTTGTTGACTAAATTATTTCATGAAAATTTGTAAAAAAAGACTTGTCTTTGAAAAAAAGAACTGTCGGTTCCCATACTGATTTTACATGTTAATCATACGCGCTGAACAACATGTGGCTGCAACTTTTACACTACGCAGAGTTGATTTCAAAACAATAGTTCCTTCTCTAGAAGGAACAAAAATCCTATTTAGTTCAAACGGGTAATTTGTTAATTTTTCACATCAGCTGACCGAAAATTGTCCTTGTCCCTGTCCCTGTATCCTTTAGGACTAGTATGAGCCGGGCTTTAGAGCACCACAGCCTGTCAGTGGCTATCGCAGAAACGATGAAAGGGTCATTCTCGTTTTAACATATTTGGCACATGTAGCTGCCCTGGGTGAATACGTATACGTCCTTGCATACGTACGTGACCACGGCAAAGTGTGCGTGTGTGTGTGTGTGTGCGTCTGTCTGTGTGTCAGTGTCGCACCACAAGATCGCAGTCATCAGTTTGATTGGTTTGTCGAAAATATTTGCCCATGAGTTTTCATTATTTTTAGTGCCCAACATTCTGGCATTGAATAGTTTCATATTTCCTGCATCAATTAATTACTCCGAGCAACCTGACTTTCAGCCAACTGTGCTTGTCGGTCTCTGCGGCTGACCCTGTGCCTTGCTGAGCTTGACCATCGATACAGCCACAGTGCAATGCCCCACGCCCCCACCATTGGCGAAGGTTAAATCCCGGTCATACTTGTCCTTGAGGACACAACACAGGGACAGGGACAAGGACAAATTTGTCAACTGCTGTGAAAAATTGACAAAAGCGTTTGAGCTGTTTACTTGTATGCGGTCTAGCAGTGACCTCAACTTTCGTCATGCAGAAATTGAATTAGTTGGTTTTGAAATAGCTCAAGGACAGCAGTTTAACGGGGGGTGTATGGCACTGAGCTACTCTGCAGGTTTCGCTCCTGCCCACTGGTCCACTAGCTTTCACATTGCACATAAATTGAAAATTTATTATTTTTTTAATTGGTGGTCATTGGAATGAGTGACGCAGCTTGCAGAGCGCGAATGGTGAACAGGTAGATGATTTAAAGGGTCTTGTGTGACTGCCCTGAGAATGAACAGCGGCAACTGCGCTGTATCTTTTATGATCTGGCTAATGTTGTGCCTTTTTCAGCGCACAGCTGTGACAAAAAATCTTTCCGCTCGGCAAACTTTGGCGGAATGCATGACTTTGTGTTGGCTACGACCGCACACCCATTGCAGTGCGTGCGTGTGTGTGTGGTGTGTGTGTGTGTGTGTGTGTGTGTGTGTGTGTGTGTGTGTGTGTGTGTGTGTGTGTGTGTGTGTGTGTGTGTGTGTGTGTGTGTGTGTGTGTGTGTGTGTGTGTGTGTGTGTGTGTGTGTGTGTGTGTGTGTGTGTGTGTGTGTGTGTGTGTGTGTGTGTGTGTGTGTGTGTGTGTGTGTGTGTGTGTGTGTGTGTGTGTGTGTGTGTGTGTGTGTGTGTGTGTGTGTGTGTGTGTGTGTGTGTGTGTGTGTGTGTGTGTGTGTGTGTGTGTGTGTGTGTGTGTGTGTGTGTGTGTGTGTGTGTGTGTGTGTGTGGCATTCACATGCCAACCCCGTGCTGCCACACTGTTCCAACAAACTGTCTATCTGACTTGTTGGCACATCACACCTGTAGTCTGTAGGCATTTCATTCATGAAAGCCCCCTGATAACGCCTATCACCGTTCTGCCTGCAACGAAACTAAGTGACTGCTCACTGACCCGCTTTCCCGCCAAAATTTGCCCCAAAAACGACCTCAAAGGAGCCACATTACAGACCTGGGCCTGGTTACAAGATCATTCTTCCAGCCGTACATTTTGCACCATTTTCACACGTAACCCAGCAGGAACTGTTTTTCTGTCTGCAACATTCTTTCTAAAGTCTGACCAAAATTTGCTAGTCCCGGAGACAACACGCGATTCCATTATGAAAAGTACAAAGTGCAAGCATCAAGAGTACATCTACATACATATAGTAACATTATACACATGAATCACCCCATGTATTTTGTGTTATGGTTCAGTAAATTATGGCAACACTTTAATTGTGTGTTTTCATCGCTACACGCTCATGTTTACACACTCAGTTTTATTTTTTAAAGTTCATCTCAGTTTATGCGCGTTGTTTTGCTGAAAGTTATATATTTTCCACCTTTCGTTTCTGTTGCTGTCGCGAAACATTCATTCCTTACAGTCTATCATCGCATTTTAATGTTGAACATTTTTTCAGTTTTTCATTCGCCTATGTCATCAACCAGTCTTTAAGGAGTGTTGCGCATAACTTTGGCTATTTTTATTGTTTTAGACATTCATTTTGTTATTTTAATTCAAACATGGACGGTCGACGTATTACTGAGTTGAGCATCCCGTTCAACGAGAAGCAGACCGTGTATCGGCCCGGCACTGTGAGTGGGGTGGTGGAGGGCACTTCGATGCGTCCGTTGCGACTCAGTGGCGGTGCTGTTCTGCGGGTCGGCGCGAATCTTCTGGACAGAGTCGGACAAGAAGGGTCGGACGAGCAAATTCGAGAACAAGAAGATCTACTACGACCACCGACAGACCGTCTGGACGTACATCCGGCCGGCCATGCCGCAGAAACGGGGTTTCCAGCACCAGCGTCGACCCTCCTGGAAGGACAAGCCTTTCCTGGACATGGGCACGCACGAGTGGCCTTTTTCCTTCGCCCTGCCGCCGGACGCGCCCACCTCCTTTAACGCCGCCACCGGTTTCATCGACCACTTTCTGAGTGCAGCTGCTGTTGAGGGTCAGGTGCAGCACTCCAAACACTCCGTCCTCCGTCCCATGGACCGGCCGCTCTGCCCGGCCTCACCAGCGCGCGTACCGAGTCCGTTCAGGCGCCCCGTTCCTTCCGCTGCTCCGGACGCCGGCAAGTCCGCCGAGCTGATCGTGTCCGTGCCCAAAACCGGTTTCGTCCCTGGCGAGCCCGTGCCCCTGGACGGACCGTGAAGCACCTGCCCCAGCGCCACCGGGCGTCCTATTGGTCTCCCTGCCAGCACGGCCTCTACGGCGCAGAGCCACGGAGGATTTAAGCGGGCCACGTCGGAGGTGAAGAAGGTTGTGAGCGAGCTGGCAGGCGAGGAGAAGGAGGAGAAAGAGAACGGACTGATCGTCTGTGAGTCGGAGCTGGTCATTCCACCCGTGGCCCACTTTCGCCACCGGCATCATGGAAGCCAGCTACAGCCTCAGCGGGAGGTGCGACTGAAGGCTAACCCTTTCCCGCATACTGTTACATCAGATTCAAAACTGCACTATCTGACAGACTGACACTAGTGAAACCTGTCGGCCTGATGTTTCACAGAATCAGCTACTTCACGAGGATGCCTTAGGTATCCGAGTGAAGCGAGCTGGTATACGAGTGGCTAGGCGTGACAGTCCTGCCACAAAGCTGTCCTTGAGACACAGGCTCAGTGTGTGGTGACAGATCTAAACCCAGCCAAAGGCTGTAAATAAATTTTGAGCCTTCTGTGCGGGAAAGGGTTAGGTAAAACTGGGACACAAACAATTATGGTGACTTCGTACTCGTAGCGATCGTAGTGATTTCAACACGGACAAGTGATGGGGGCTGGAGTGTGGCCGGGGAGATGTCCCAGCACTGTCGGGGTCAGGGGTCAAGGGGTCAGTCAGAGAGTCCGCTGGAGTTGTTGGTGGCGAAGTGGAAGACGGGGTAGCGCGGCAGGTTGGAGCGGCGGGCGTCCACGGCACACGAGTGTTTGCGGGTCATCACGCACTCCTCGTACATCGGCTCCACTGAACACAACACAACTCACATTATATCGAGGGGCCGGGGGAAGGTCCCGAAAATTTGGGCAAAATTTAGTAAAAATGACACTTTTTTTGGGTGAATTTTAGAAACTGTTGGTAAATTCAGAAGAGTAATTTTGGTGGATTAAGAGGGAGGGTCTCCAAATATACAATATACAAGGGCACCCTATACAACTGGTCGTATTTGGGAGATAATAATGATCGCAGCATGTGCGCATAGTAGTGGTATTAAAGTCTGACAAAAAATAGTTCCACCACTTGAGAAAACGAAACATGTGATTTCGTTACGAAAAGAATATATTTTGACTACCAAGAGTATATAGCAAGTAGTCGCAGAAGCCATTGCCCATTGTACTAAAAAAAGTAAGTGGCTCATCTATTTTTGTTAGTCTTGAGCCACTGTGGTGGCGACATACCGAGATTTCCGTTCTGGTCTGCGGGCGGGACGGGGGAGCGTCTCCTGAGCTCGCCGTGGGCATCGACGGGCGTAGTGCCGATGGTGATGGGGATCGCTAAAGCCAGCAGGGGCGGTTTCCCCTTCAGTCGCACCTCCACGCTGAGGCTGTAGCTGGCTTCCATGATGCCGGCCTCGGCGAAAGTGGGCACCACGGGCGGAATGACCAGCTCCGACTCACAGACGATCAGTCCGTTCTCTTTCTCCTCCTTCTCCTCGCCTGCCAGCTCGCTCACCACCTTTTTCACCTCCGACGTGGCCCGCTTAAATCCTCCGTGGCTCTGTTCGCCGTAGCAGGTCACGTGCTGTTGCAGGGAGACCAATAGGACGCCACGGTGGCGCTGGGGCAGGTGCTTCACGGTCACGTCCAGGGGCACGGGCTCACCGGGGACGAAACCGGTCTTGGGCACGGATACGATCAGCTCGGCGGACTCTGCCGGCGTCCGGAGCCAGCGGAAGGAACGGGGCGCCTGAACGGACTCGGTACGCGCGCTGGTGAGGCCGGGCAGAGCGGCCAAGTCCATGGGACGGAGGACGGAGTAGTACTCCTTCTTGGAGTGCTGCACCTGACCCTCAACCAGCAGCTGCACGTTCAGAAAGTGGTCGATGAAACCGGTGGCGGCGTTAAAGGAGGTGGGCGCGTCCGGCGGCAGGGCGAAGGAAAAGGGCCACTCGTGCGTGCCCATGTCCAGGAAAGGCTTGTCCTTCCAGGAGGGTCGACGCTGGTGCTGGAAACCCCGTTTCTGCGGCATGGCCGGCCGGATGTACGTCCAGACGGTCTGTCGGTGGTCGTAGTAGACCTTCTTGTTCTCGAATTTGCTCGTTCGACCCTTTTTGTCCGATTCTGTCCAGAAGATTCGCGCCGACCCGCAGAACTGCACCGCCACTGAGTCGCAACGGACGCAGTCTCGCAAGTGCACCTCCACCACCCCACTCACAGTGTCCCCGGGCCGATACACGGTCTGCTTCTCGTTGAACCGGATGCTCAACTCAGTAATACGTCGACCGTCCATGTTTGAATTAAAATAACAAAATGAATGTCTAAAACAATAAAAATAGCCAAAGTTATGCGCAACACTCCTTAAAGACTGGTTGATGACATAGGCGAATGAAAAACTGGAAAAATGTTCAACATTAAAATGCGATGATAGACTGTAAGGAATGAATGTTTCGCCACAGCAACAGAAACGAAAGGTGGAAAATATATAACTTTCAGCAAAATAACGCGCATGAACTGAGATGAACTTTAAAAAATAAAACTGAGTGTGTAAACATGAGCGTGTAGCGATGAAAACACACAATTAAAGTGTTGCCAGAATTTACCGAACCATAACACAAAATACATGGGGTGATTCATGTGTATATGTTACTATATGTATGTAGATGTACTCTTGATGCTTGCACTTTGTACTTTTCATAATGGAATCGCGTGTTGTCTCTGGGAATAGCAAATTTTGGTCAGACTTAAGAAAGAATGTTGCAACGACAGAAAAACAGTTCCTGCTGGCTTAGGTGTGAAAATGGTGCAAAATGATTTGGCTGGAAGAATGATCTTGTAACCAGGCCCAGGTCTGTAATGTGGCTCCTTTGAGGTCGTTTTTGGGGCAAATTTTGGCGGGAAAATGGTCAGTGAGCAGTCACTTAGTTTCGTTGCAGGCAGAACGGTGATACATAGGCGTTATCAGGGGGCTTTCATGAATGAAATGCCTACAGACTACAGGTGTGATGTGCCAACAAGTCAGATAGACAGTTTGTTGGAATAGTGTGGCAGCACGGGGTTGGCCACACACACACACACACACACACACACACACACACACACACACACACACACACACACACACACACACACACACACACACACACACACACACACACACACACACACACACACACACACACACACACACACACACACACACACACACACACACACACACACACACACACACACACACACACACACACACACACACACACACACACACACACACACTCACTCACACACACTCTCTCTCTCTCTCTCTCTCTCTCTCTCTCTCTCTCTCTCTCTCTCACACACACACACACACACACACACACACACACACACACACACACACACACACACACACACACACACACACACACACACACACACACACACACACACACACACACACACACGCACTGCAATGGGTGTGCGGTCGTAGCCAACACAAAGTCATGCATTCCGCCAAAGTTTGCCGAGCGGAAAGATTTTTTGTCACAGCTATGCGCTAAAAAAGGCACAACATTAGCCAGATCATAAAAGATACAGCGCAGTTGCCGCTGTTCATTCTCAGGGCAGTCACACAAGACCCTTTAAATCATCTACCTGTTCACCATTCGCGCTCTGCAAGCTGCGTCACTCATTCCAATGACCACCAATTAAAAAAATAATAAATTTTCAATTTATGTGCAATGTGAAAGTTAGTGGACCAGTGGGCAGGAGCGAAACCTGCAGAGTAGCTCAGTGCCATACACCCCCCGTTAAACTGCTGTCCTTGAGCTATTTCAAAACCAACTAAGTCAATTTCTGCATGACGATAGTTGAGGTCACTGCTAGACCGCATACAAGTAAATAGCTCAAACGCTTTTGTCAATTTTTCACAGCAGTTGACAAATTTGTCCTTGTCCCTGTCCCTGTGTTGTGTCCTCAAGGACAAGTATGACCGGGATTTAACCTTCGCCAATGGTGGGGGCGTGGGGCATTGCACTGTGGCTGTATCGATGGTCAAGCTCAGCAAGGCACAGGGTCAGCCGCAGAGACCGACAAGCACAGTTGGCTGAAAGTCAGGTTGCTCGGAGTAATTAATTGATGCAGGAAATATGAAACTATTCAATGCCAGAATGTTGGGCACTAAAAATAATGAAAACTCATGGGCAAATATTTTCGACAAACCAATCAAACTGATGACTGCGATCTTGTGGTGCGACACTGACACACCGACAGACGCACACACACACACGCACACTTTGCCGTGGTCACGTACGTATGCAAGGACGTATACGTATTCACCCAGGGCAGCTACATGTGCCAAATATGTTAAAACGAGAATGACCCTTTCATCGTTTCTGCGATAGCCACTGACAGGCTGTGGTGCTCTAAAGCCCGGCTCATACTAGTGCTAAAGGTTACAGGGACAGGGACAAGGACAATTTTCGGTCAGCTGATGTGAAAAATTAACAAATTACCCGTTTGAACTAGGATTTTTATACTGCCTGGACTCTGGAACCTCAACTGTCTTCCGTGAAAAGTTGGTGTATTTGGCTGTGCAGGTTTTATGAAATTACTCAAGGACAAAACAATAGGGACAAGGACGAGTATGAACCGAGCTTAAGAGGATAACTTAAATATGTAATCTGTGGGATGCTGGATTTCAATCAGTGCATTTTCAATGCACCAGTCAGCCAATCCCACAAAAGGTGCAAGGTAGGTGAATTTTGACGCAAAGTGAACAGTTTACATCTCCAGACTCCTGACTTACGATTAAGTATCTGTCACTCACTATCTGATTCTAATGTACCTAAACTCCTATGAAGCCAGCTTGCAAAGGCTACTCAAACGTGTAGGTACAATCTACTGAATAATTCAGTTGACGTGAAACATGCAGGAAAAAGTTTGGTGTGAACTGAGAGCGTTTTGGTGAGAGTTTGTGAGAGTTGAAAAGTAAATGAGGGCGCGAAGAAGAAAGAGCACTGAATTTAAAAGTGTGAACGCTGAACGCTTAGTCTGTTTAGCATTTGAACCTTACTGTAGTTCAGTGATTCTGTTTTAAGCAAGCCGCTTAAATTCTGTGAAACTATCCGCTGGCTGTCTAACGCCTGGTTTACTACTTGTCCTTGTCCTTGTCTCGATCGTCGTGTCCCTAAATTGCATGGCCAAATAGGCCAATTTTGCGCATGACGATAGTTGAAGTCACTTCCAGACCGTATATGAATATATAACTAGCTGATACGCGTTTGTCAATTGTTCACAGCAGCTGACCAAAATTTATCCTAAATTGTCATTGTCCCTGTCTCCTTAAGGACAAGTATATACCGGGCATAAGTAAACCATGTGATACCTACACTAATTGAGTTCCGTTGAATTGTCAGACAAATTTAAATTAACTTGAAATGTAAACTTTGTGATTTAGGTTTATAGCCGGGGCCCAACCCTGCTCAAAGCTATAATGGTCACAATTGTAACAATTGCATGTGGTGTTCGGTTGCTCCAAGACTTACAATTGCTACAATTTTGACATCTTACAAATGTTACAAAATTTTTACAAAAAGGTTCAAGTGGATAGTCAAGGAGTAATAGTCAACTACATACATAAGCAGCTGTCTTGGCTCGGCAGAGCACTTTGCAACGTAGACCGCTAAAAATTTTTAACTTAAAGTTGTGCTTAATTAACATTTAGCGAGCTTTGGGTGCTTAAGCTTTAAAAGTGTCGGATATTGATATTACTTAGGGCAGATACCTAATGCATTAAGAAACTGTCGGACGGAAAAAAGCCTGGAAAAAGAGAGATGCTTTAAAAAGACTTGACCAGACAGGTTTTGAAAGCACAGAAACGCAGCTAACGATTATGAATGTGACTAAATCAGGTATGTAGCTATTTTCAATTTTCATAAATCCGGTAAATTGGATCAGTTTTAGATCTGTCGCGTTCAAGTTTGTGAACATTGTGTCCGTTGCATACATTTTTAAACCATAACCAGACTTCGTTCTGAAGCATTAACTTGTATGAAAGTTGGGACTATGCATGTAATGTTGTAGAACTATGTAAATGTAGCATTTTCTCTATAATAGCTTACAGACACTTCCATGCGAACGCAAATAAGTATGAACTAATGTAGACGTTTGCATCCACAGTTAGTATTTGTGACCGGCCAAAAACACCGGCCGGCCGGACGCATTCGACCGATCGACCAAATTAGGCCAGCATAACAATCAGGCAGGCTAAGTTATTTAAGTCGATGTGACACTTTGCTATTGCATGAATTTGGTTTTTGAAAAATTTCTGCCGGACTGGAGGGCCAGTCAGTAGACCAAACTTCTTCGCGGCTTACGCGGGCGGTCACAAACACTATCCACAGGCATGGCAGGTAACTTGACACTCCCACCTTTTGCGTGCGATATATGCAAGACGCAGTCAGCGGTAGGCAGCTCACGCTCTAAGCTCAGTTGACACTAAAGGGAAAGACAAAATACAGTGCTGCCAATATATACCAGTAGCCCGGTTCAATGAACTCACAGGTCCACAAATTTCCGAGTTCTGTTTCCATATTTCACAGGCACAGGCCATAGGTCACAGGCCACAGGCACATTTCATATAACATGCATATAACAGCCAAGCTGTTAGTCAGCAGCGGATCGATATGCAAGCAAGCCATGCATACGGTCACACTGTGTGCGTCACCTGTGCAACTGGGACCTCTGGCCTATGGCCTGGGACAGGCAGCATTTTATGGTTTGTTGACGAACACGATTGACTGGCCCACAAATTTGTGCCTGTTGGTTTGTGAGTTTATTGAAACGGGCTACAGGTGTGCGCTAATCGCACCAACGGAGGTACATATACATATGTGCTGGAGCACTCCAAATTGCAACAAACCAACCAGCAGCGTAGCACAGGAAACGATAACTGCACGCTGACGCTGTTGACAGTAATCCAGAAAATTCTGGTTAATAAGAACATTCCATTACCCTTTTTGTACAAGCCATAAATTATACAACCTTAAATTGCAGTCTGCAAAACTGGAATATCACAACACAAATTAATATCACCATAATAACAACTAGAGCCTGCTCTTAAAAAATTAACAAATTAATGCAATGCGACAGCCTGTGTAAAAAGGCACGGAACTATTCTCTTTCACAAAGAGAGCAGGTATGTGACATGTGTGTTGTGCAGAGATCACAGTGAATGAATTGATATGATTTATATGATGAGTTACGTAACAAATCCCTGATTTTGCACTTACAATTGTCACAAGTGGTATCATCATCACTGTAAAGATTTGTAAAGTTGAGCAATCCCCTCCATCCAATAGTGAACCGGGTCAAGGGGATATAAATTAAAACTGGCTTTTCACAAACGTAGAGCTACATATGAGCTGAGCCGAAACAACACAGCCAATACATAAGCCCTGATGCAATACCAAGGCATAATCCCTGCCAATCATAATTAGAGAACAAATCAGTTCTTCGGCTGAAGAACACTAAAATGCTGGAGTCTGTGATAAGAAACACGCGATTTCATTACAAAAAGAACGAATTGCGAACATCAAGCGGACAGCGAGTAGTCACAAAAATAACGCCACCCGTTTTGTCTCAGTGTTCAGCATTTTCTGGTCAGACTTCAGAACACAAGCAAAAGTGAAGTGGGGCAGCGTTAAGTAACAACTCGAAACTTGAGTTCAATGCACAGTACGATCATGTCAGTGCTGTTTGTCGTGACTAAATACCAAAATCATGATGCTTACCAAAAGCAAGCCAAACCTGCTAAGTTCAGTACTTCAACGCAGTCTGTCAGTTTGCCAGCACCATTGAATACGTTTTGGCAATTAAACTACCGAAATTTCGTATGCCTAAAGCTAAATTAGAACATTTGATAAGCCAGAAAAAATGGTTGAAGGTAAAGATGGATATACATAAGTAAACTGCAAAAATGTGGAAAAGTTTTCTGTGGACATAACCAAACACTTCACAAGCTGATTTACAAGTTAATTGTTTCCCGCATTAGTTTATGTTACATCAGCAGTATCTAAATCTCACACTAGCCAAACCTGTCGGCGTGATGTTTTACAAAATCAGCTACTTCACGAGGATGCCTTAGGTACCCGAGCGAATCGAGCAAGCCGGTGGCCCAGTAGTAGGCGTGACAGTCCTGCCACAAAGCTGTCCTGTAACACAGGCTCAGTCTGTACTCTGTGGTGACGGATGACAACCCGGCCAATGACTGGACTTGGTGCAATTTTGAGCTTTTGTGCAGGAAAGGTTAAATCACACACGCGGACAAACTTGAAGGAGTTATATACTTTAGCACTAGGCAGCCATGGTTTTGTCACTACCTATGTTCCTTCGATGGCTTTCCATTTTGGAGAACCTGTGCATTTATAAACAGCTGGCACTGGCACTCTTCCTTGTGATGAGCTTCAGGCTGGGCACTGGGTCAACATACCTACCTGCGTACATGTTAATCTTTTAAGCAACCTGGTAACCCGAGCCGGCACACACTGTATTACCAGATTGCATGCTGGGGCCTGCTGATCAACTTTACGGGTGGATTTCACAAAGGTAGTTTTATAAAATCATGGTTTTACATTCGTTTTTGTATGATTGGCACATAATTTCATTACGAAAAATCGTCTGATTCGTTACGAATTTCGTAGATTTTCTTAACCGTGGTTGATGGACTCCCTGATCTCCACCCATTGTCCCGGCAACCTTTTGGCGCTGAAACTCTACGGCTGTTCCACCTCGGCAACACGAAGGCCACTCGCACTCCTACTGCGTCTGTATTCGGTCGCTGTGGGCTGCCTACTAGCAGGTCAGTTCAGCACTTACTTTCTGTCTCTGCTGCTGTTGTTTTCATATCGTAAAATAATTGAACTATAACACAAATAACAAATGTTGCTGGATATTCCAAATGATACTTTTGATATTTGATATATACCTACTTGAAAAAATTAAACAATTAAAATTAGAAAATATATTATACTTGAAACTAAATTGATAAAATAAATATGATGCTACTTAAATTAATACCTATTTAAAATACTAGGCACTTAAAATACTTAGTACTAGCTAGTTATAATAATAAATTGATAACTACTACCTATTAAAACCTGGGCCCGATTGTATAAAGAATTTCAACGGCCGTTGAAATTTCAACGGCCGTTGAAATTTGAACGGCCGTTGAAATTTTGCTAATTTTTATAAAAAATTTCAACGCCGTTTAGTTCGTCGGCCGTTGAAAAATTCTTCGTTGAAAACTACATTTTCTCCATTGCTATTGAACATATTCAATTGCCGTTAAAAATGTTTCGATTGTATAAAAGTCCGTTAAAAAGTTTTAACGGAGGTTTTCAGCTTTTTTAACAGTGATTTTATAAACAAATTTTTTTCCGTTAAAATCAACGGATTTTCAGTAATTTCTCCGTTGAAAACATGCAACTAATCACTTTTTCCAACTATTCGTTTTAAATTTTTAAAAATTTCAACGGCCGTTTAGTTCAACGGCCGTTGAGCGGCCGTTGAGTTCAAAGGACCGACAAAGCTCCGTTGAAAATATGCAATTTTCAAAATTTGTTGCAAAGTGTTTACTTGTTAACATCAAATAGCAAAGGAACATTGATGATTGAAAACTTTAATTTTACTTTTATAAATTCATAACTTTATACAGTTGCTGAAAAAATTTAACATTAAAAATCAAATTTTCAAATTATTACTAGTAAAAAATTACATAGCAGTTTGGGAGGGTAATATTAGCAAAAATGGGCAAATTTCTTTCCTTGTTTGCAACTAAGGGCCTATTCCTTTACCGGATTAAAAGGTTAATTATAATCGGACTAAAGGGTTTAAAAATTATGCTGAAAAATGCCATTCCAAAACCTCCGGACTAAACTAAACGGACTTACCTTATAGCGCACTGCTTTTTAATCGGACTAAACGGATTTAACTATGCACATTAATGTTAAGCGTGCATGTTAAATCCGTTTAGTCCAGTGGTAGTTTTGGAATGGGGCCTGACTAAAATTAAGCCGCCGACTTCTTTTAACTCGTTTAGTCCGTTTAACCCGATTTGCAAATCCAAAATCTCGGACTAAAATAAGTCCAGTCCGTTTAATCCGGTAAAGGAATTGGCCCCTAAATTACACGAAGTTATGTTCTAAAAATCTTAAAAATCTCCGTTGAAATTTTAACGGCCGTTGAAATTTCAACGGCCGTTCAACGGCCGTTTATCTCAACGGACTTTTTTTGATGAAGTCACACGACATTATGTTCTAAAAATCTTAAAATTCTCCGTTGAAATTTCAACGGCCGTTTATCTCAACGGACTTTTCTTTATAAAATCACTGTTGAAATTCACATTTTTCTCTGCCAAAATCACATGATTTCATCGTTTATAAAATTCAAACAATTTAAACGGCCGTTCATTTCAACGGCCGTTGAGTTCAACGGCCGTTGAAATGTTTATACAATTGGGCCCTGGTCCATACTTGTCTTTATGAACATTGGCACAAGAACAAATTTTGGTTAACTGTGGAAGAATTAAAAAGCGTTTTGACTATTTTTTGCATACAATCTGCTAGTGAGTAGTGACACAGACATTCTTCATGCGAAATATTACCCCCTTGGCTTGGTAAGTTTTTTGAAACTACTTAGGTGGTATGGTACCAATGGTACCAAACAAAATCGACAAGGACAAGGTCGGGCCTTAGGCTTATGCTTTAATGCTACGCTTTAATTGCAGGCACCGCCGCATATGGCTGGATATGTTGGCTGCATGAGAACCAGATCTTTTCCCCGAGGGGTCTGAAGTCCCTGGTCGGTCTGTTCTACTCCATGGGCGCGTGTGTGGCCTTCGTGTGCGCGCACAAGTTCGAGCATCACGTCCGAGCACACGCCCCACTACCGCCACATCTCACGCACAACTTCAGTCCCACACTGCTGACTTTCTTCAAGACCCTGTCTCGACTGCAAACAGCGGAGGCCATCGGGTCACCGGTCATTGTTGCCGTTGCCACTTTTCTGAGACTGAAGGGTAAGGGTAAAGCGCGGTACATTACTTGTCCTTGTCTTTGTCCCTAATTGACTTGCAAATTTTCAAATAACTGGACTGCCTAATACGGCGATTTGTCGCACAAAAATGGTGGAGGTCAGTTCCATACCGTGTACAAATAAGTAGTTTAAACGCGTTTGTGAGTTTTTCACAGCAAGTGACCGAAATGTGTCGTTGTCCCTGTCTCTGTGTCCTTAAGGACAAGTACCTAATGAACCGGGATTAAGCCAACATTCTGAAAATCAACCTGGCCAACCCTTGGACAGGGTCCAGCATGATTGAGCTCTAATCCTACATTACCTAAAAATGCGGCTATTCTTAAAGTGTAAATGGCTACTGAACCAGGAATGAAGCTGATAAAAACAGATACAACACTTTGAGGTGAACAAAACTCAGGACGCGATGATAAATGTTTTTGCAGCCTTTAATGTTAGCCCTGCACTACATAGGTCTGGGACTACTATAGGCGTCTCAGACAACCTACAGATATAATGAAATGAAATTTGTACTCACGAACACTAATTGAATAGTGAGAAAAAAATTTATTTTGACAATGTTACAAACCAACAAACATTACAAATAAAGAATACTAATCACAAAGGTATTCGTTTAGTGTAAAAATTAATAAGAAAGTTTGTAAGAAACTGCATTAGGAGAAGGTGTACAACACAAGCACAAACATCTGTTTAGTCTGATCAAAAATGAGTGCCGTAAAAGTGAAGTTCCTTTTGTTATTGTCCATTAAATTCTTAAGTGGACTGAATAGACTTAACTCGTTAATTTTATTGGAAGTTCTAAGCATTGTATCTACCTAAATTCTGGACCATTTAGTCGAACTAGAATAATCTGCTTTAGTTCTGTAGGAGAAGGGGCTTAAAAATTGCTCATTTGTGTCAAGAAAGGGAGGGGGACTCTTATCGAAAGAAAGACATCGTCATCATCAGAATGACCCAGGGGGGATTCGAGCCACCCATATCTAAATCTGCAGGCCAGCGCTCTACCGTTGAGCTACTGGGCCGATGATGAGCTGTCGTAAATCCCTTTAAGTAATCTAGGGGGCCAATCTTACTTCACATACGTAAAGCATTGCAACTATCATGTGTGGGAGACTTGTTGGGTGGATTTCACAAAGGTGGTTTTACTAAACCATGGTTTTACGTACGTTTTTATATGACTTGCACATAATTTTATTACAAAATATAGCCCGATTCGTTACAAAGTTCGTAGATTATCTTAAACCATGATTTTAGCTCAGCTGAAATTTCCGCAAAACAAGACTTGCTGTGCTGCAGGTTTCAAATTTCAACTGCGCTAAAACCATGGTTTAAGAAAATTCACGAAATTCGTAACGAATCAGGCGATATTTCGAAATGAAATTTTGTGTAAGGCTCGATTCATACTTACAGCCGTATATCCGTTCAGCCTGCAGAATGACGTCACTAGCAGTCTAGTACAGTGGATCAGTCAGCGCATGTGAGGTCATTATTTCGTCATTTTGTCTGCAGAACGGACATACGGCTGTGAGTATAAATCGGCCCTAAATCATTTAAAAACGTACGTAAAACCATGGTTTAGTAAAACCACCTTTGTGAAATCCAGATCAACCCGGTGTGTGCAGACTGCTGGTTTGCAGGTCCGTTGGTACTGCAACGGTCGCTGTCGTTTTCGGTTGTGCTCGAAACGCCATTCCCTATTCTGGACGCAGTATCCGCCCTATTTTGCATCACCATCACCATTTCTACCCAAGGCCTGCATATTGTGACCATCTTGTTGGCCCAGCAAGTTTTGCGCGCTTTCGTCAAATCACTGTCTGTCCTCTCAGCCCGACACCCACAGGGCCTGCCCGAAGCGGCAATGGACCAATTGCGGACTGACTTCGGTCACGTGACGGAGATGCTGGACATACTAGACACCGCCTGGCGACACTACAGCTTTATAGTGCTGGTAATACGGTCTTCGTGCTTTCAGAAAGAAAAAAGAAAGCAAGAACAATAGATAGAAAGAAATAAAGAAAGAAAGAAAGAAAGAAAAAAGAAAGAAAGAAAGAAAAAATAAAAAACAAAAAAGGAAAAACAAAGAAAGAAAAAAGTCGAAAAAAGAAAGAAAGAAAGCAAGAAAGGACTGAACAAATACATATTGCACGGAAAGTAGGCGAGCAGTTGTACACTTTTGCTTTGGTTCTTGAATGCTCTATTTAATCATCAGGCAGTGAAAACTTAGGGCCAATTCCTAAAATGGATTAAACGGATTAGATCAAAATTTGTTTGCTTAATAACTTATATATCTCGATGTTGAAGTAGACTTAAAAAATTTTGTGCACAAGCGGGAGGTACTACAAATAGGTAATTGCTATCGCAAATTTCGTATAAATTCATAAATGTTGTCATGAGTTATTGGCAAAACAAAGTTTAATCTAATCCGTTTAATCCATTTTAGGAATTGGCCCTTAGTGCCGTCGACCTCTTGTAAAGTGCAGTCATAAGTGTCATAAGTGTCTACGTGTAGACAGGCTACTACAAATGGCGCATGCCTGTTTCAGGTCCTTCACGTGGCGGGCATGGCGTGCACCCTCTACTTCATCATCATCCACTGGAGTCTCAGCGTTGTGGTGCTTCTGTGTAGCGTGGTCATTAATATCGGTTTCATGGCTCTACATATTTTACCGTCTGCTATTTTAAATGAAGAAATTTATGAAACCAGTCAGCAGATTGAAAAACTACCCGTCTCCTCTTACGATAATCAGCCGGATAATCTGCAGTACGTGATTGCGAGGCTGAAAAAAGAAGCCTTAGCCAATTGGGTGAACAATAGCACTGCCAAACTAACCATTGGCAACTGCTTCGTCATTCGCAGACAGTGGCTGACGCAAGTGAGTTTTTCTAAACTCTGACCAGAAATTGCTGAACCCTGAGACAAAACAGGTGGCGTGATTTTTGTGACTACTCGCTGTACTCTTGATGCTCAAGTTACACTATTCTTTTGGTAATGAAATAGGTAATAAAGTTTGTGGTCCAGTCGGAAAATATTTCAATGTATATTAACAAAATCGCATTTGCATACAACGTTATGATTCTATGAACAATAACAATTAACATACATAGATAGTGTGGGTGTGTTTGTAATGTGTTTTGTGTTGCAGACATTTCTTCAAGTAAGCAGTTATGTTCTGCTTATGGTGCAGTTGGCTCCACGAAGCGCACAGCAGTTTAACTGATAAAGACCTTTTAGTGCCAAGTCTCATGTTTTGTACCCGTTTTTCAGGCAAATCAATAAAAGATGATGTCAATAAAAAAATTAATAGTGATTTGATTTAACATTATCGGTGGAATGCATAAAGGCAGTCTTAGCACAGTCTTGCTAAACGCAGTCTAAGGGCAACATTCTTATCTAACCTACAATTTACAACGTGTAGAATGTTTTGTTACGTTCTTTATTTTACGTTTGTATTTTGTTCTAAATTACTGAATTGGTACGCCATAGACTGGTTTTAACGTTGGACTTAGACTGCCTTTAAGGGTCGATTCATACTTCAATAGGGCATACGGACAAACGGACATAGGGCACACGGACAAAGCGCGTTTCGTCCGTTTTTTCAATTCATACTTTTTAGGGCAAACGGACATTGGGACGTACGGACGTACGGATGTACGGGCATACGGACAAAGGAGCGATTCATACTTTTGAGCCGTATGTCCGTTTGTCCGTATGCCCTACAATTTCGGGCAGAGTTTAACTGAATTTAACTTTGCCGGACATACGGACAAAGTGAAATTATGCCGTTTAAGGCTCGATTCATACTTACAGCCGTATGTCCGTTCTGCCGACAAAATGACGAAATAATGACGTCACAGGCGCTGGCTGATCCACTGCACTAGGCTGCTAGTGACGTCATTCTGCAGGCTGAACGGACATACGGATGAAAGTATGAATCGAGCCTAATACGGATGAACGGACATACGGCTGAAGGGCAAACAGGCATACGGCTGAACAGACGAAAGTATGAATCAAACGGCCGTTCTGCCGTTCGTTTTGTCCGTATGTCCGTTTGTCCGTGTGCCCGTATGTCCCAATGTCCGTGTAGAAGTATGAATCGAGCCTAAGCATTCTATCTTATAAGTTCAACACTAGCTATTTTGCTGGCATAAAAGCCGCTGCAGAGCATCGTTCGTCGCCATAAGTACTAGGATGAAAATTTATCTCACCAAGAGTACTTACATACATATCACGTAAGTTTAACCTTACTGCTTATTATACAGCTACGCTTTTTTGTTCCTTCTAGAGAAAGAACTATTGTTTTGAAACTAACTCTGCGCAGTGTAAAAGTAGCAGCAAGATGCTGTCATGCGCATATAATTAACACGTAAAGTCAGTATGGGAGCTGACTCCTCTTTTTTTTTGTAAACGGCGTTGTTCGCAATTTTAAACGAAAGAATGGTAAAGAACACTTTTTCAGAAGTCTTCCGTTGTAATTTGAGTTTTTTGAGTTTTTGAGAGTTAATCCGAGTTTTGTTCTTTAAAATTTTTTGCGGATTGTTATGTTTCAGACAAAAGACATACCTATGCAATTCACGTGACTGTCTGGACTGTTGTCTGTGTTCCAGTTTCAAACTTTCTTTTTCACAAAAAAATGTGGCTTAACCTCTAGCACTTCAGCTCAAGCAAAGTTATGTTATGTATGTTTATTATTACTAAAAAATACTAAGTATAATTTTGAATAATTATTCAGCTCTCATATTAGTCAGGTTTCTTTCAAGATCAGTGACAATAAAACATCAATACCAATCGAAGTAGCGTGGCCGAGTGGTCAAAGGCGCTATTTCAAGAGGATTGTCTTACTGCATGGGTTCGACCTCGACCTTCACAGTAGGGCAAAAAAGTCAGACCATTTTTACTTAAGTTAAAGTTAAAGAAAAGGTCATTGCTTCAATTTAAGTTAAAGTTACAGTTAAAGTAAGCCTCAGGCTTCAATTTAAGTTAAAGTAAGCCGAAAATCAATGACTTTTTTAAAATAACTTTAATTAAAGTTAAAGTAAGGTTATTTTAATTTAAGTTAAAGTTACAGTTAAAGTAAGACCTTTAACTTTTTTGGAGTTAAAGTTGAAGTTAAAGTAAGACCCCTAACTTTTTTAGTTTCAGTTAAAGTTAAAGTTTAACTTTTTTGCCCTACTTCACAGTTGTATTTTTTCCATAAAAGTTATTAGGTGCTGTAGCTCGTAAAATCTGTTTTGAACTACAATTTTTGTGAATAAAGTGAACTGAGTTCTAAAATCAAAGGTAGTTTTGGCAACTATTACATGTTTCTGGCCAATTTTTTTAAGTTTTTACAGTAACTCAGTATGTATTTATGTAAGCGCTGATACCAAGTCATGCAAATGTAGCAGGTATTATTAAGAACCGCTATGCACACTGAAGGCGAAGCTGAATTTGGCGAAATGTTAAGGATGACTATTATGGATTTTGCACTCAACAAAGGAACCTTGCCCATTTTGGGGCCTGCTTGTTTCAGTAGACACTAAAATGAACGAAAAAGAAACGAAAACGAAAAAGAAAACGAAAACGAAAGTGAATAGAAGCGAAGTCAACTTTTTCGGCTTGCGCAACAAAGTTTTGAAAAATATGACGAGCAGTAGACAAAGGAAAGCAGCTGCATGCTTCTTGTTTATTCAAATATTTACATGGCGGGGGGTGACACTTTTAAGTAGACTTTAGTTAGTTGTTATTTAGCTATATATATGTTTTGTTTTGCAAACTTAACCGTACATTGAAATAAATTAAAAGTAATAAATTAGCAAAAATTGATACAATACTGGCACTCTGATAGGAACTTTGCACTGTAAGATTTATATCAATACAAACGGTAACAGTTAAAAATTTAAATTTCGAACCTGAAAATTTAAAAAATTGACGTAATTTACCTATAAAATCTGTAAAGTTAGCAGACAAAATTTTGTACAATGTATAAGTGACACTGAAAAGTAACTCATTACTTAAAAAATATTTAACACCTATTTGACGGCACCCCTTTTGAAAAAGCTTTGGAGTGCACTTGTGCTTGGCCTCAGCTGCTACTAGACCCTTTGTCGGCTCCAAAGGGTATGCTTGGCAAGCTGTCAAAAATTGACAGCTAAAGAAAACGAAAACGAAAGAAAGTAAGAAAATGAAGGAAAACGAAAGAAAAACGAAAACGAAAACGAAAAAGAAAACGAAAGAGATATCTACTGAAAAAAAGTATATTGTCCTAAATTATTATATAATGTTACTAATATGCATCTAGCTGAGGCGACTGTGAAGAAGCCATTTTTAGTTGTTGCAATTTCAAAAATTTCAAAAGCATGTCTCTGGAGGTAGGTCCACTGGGATGCCGCTACCAGTTACTGCCAGTAGTAGACCGTTTTAATATACTCACCGAGTTAGTTTCAGTTATTATTATTCAGTTATTACTTTAATTTTGAAGCATTTTGTAAGTTATAGAATAACGAGATAAAGTTTTCAATGTTACTGAAATGAATTTTTAGTACTTTTTTTGAAAAGAATATCTTAGTACTTTGTTTTGGACCCATTTTTAAGCTTTTTTATTCTCAAAGTATGCTATTTAAATGCAAGTCAGTGTGATTTTTAACCCTTTAAACTTAATTAAAGTTTTGAAAAATGTGAAAATTTTTAGATGTTAAAACGGAAGTATAAAAATTCGAAGATTTAAGAATGAAACGGAATTTTTAAGCACGGAGAGGTTTTCAAACGGAAAACTAGAACGCTTTTACCAAAAAACTAGAACATTTTTCCTGTTGTGCCACAGCACAACAGGTCTTCAATTTTGATTTTGGCGTTATAGCACTAAACTGTGCAAGAAATGTGTCTGTATGCATGTTTTACTTCAGCTCAAATGTGTATGCGCGTGTGTCACATAGAATTACAGTGATAAATTACACTGAAAGGCTGGTAGCTCAGTAGAACACAGCTATCTGCAGTGCAACGCTACGTTGAGGGAATTGGCAGCTTCAAAAAAAGTTAATTAAGGGACGGAATCGAACCATCTGTCCTCAGGTTATTAATCCGAAGCGCTGCCGTCTGAACCATCCAGTTCCTACAATTACAAATATTGAATGATTTAAATGAAACAATGCATCCGACTCAAGCTTCCAGTAATAATAACTCAGCAAACATTGCTACACTAAACTTATTTCAACTTCAATTCTGAAAATATATATTGATCAATGAAATGATTAGCGATGAATCAAAATCTTAATAAGGCTGTTGATGTTATCTTACGCTTGTAATCACAGAGCACTAGTTGTCAATTGTCATGTTGACTTTAACTCTTATTAGCAAGCCGAAATAGCACAGTTGGGAGTGCGTTAGACTGAAGATCTAAAGGTACTTGGTTCGATCCCGGATTTCGGCAACTTTTTTAAACTTATTATGAATTTGCAATTTTTAATAAGTTGGTCTTTTGCCTTATATTTATTTTATGCAAAAAAGTTCTTGTCCTTGTTCCGGTGTCCTCAAGGACAAGTATGAGTAAAAACCGGGCTTAAGACGAGTACTTTCTTGGCTTAGTTAAGCCCGGTTCATACTCGTCCTTGTCCTTGTCCCTATCATCTTGTTCTTGAGGTGCGCTCTGAATAACACAAACTGACTTGGGGCGATAAAATTTTTTTAATCTTTAATTAAATTTCATCAATTATTTTTAATTTTTAGTTTTAAATTTAAGCAGTTTTTGCTGGTTAACGCAAGAATAAAAGTTGTTTGAAATTAAACTAGCATTCATTTTACGTATATAACGTGAAATTTCAAGCTATTTCTCACAGGGAAAAATTGTTTATTCTTTTCCTACTAGAGAAGGAACTATTGTTTACAACTAGGAGAAGGAATGTACTACAACTCTGCGTAGTGTAAAAGTAGCAGCCACATGTTCTTCAGCGCATATGATTAACATACATATAAAGTCAGTTTGGGAACCGACAGCTCGTTTTTTCAAAAGACAAATCTTTTTCCTGTTGGGCCACAGCCCAACAGGTCTTTAATTTTGATTCTGGTGTCTTTAACACAGTTCTAGCGTTAAAGTGTTTAAGTGCGGAGTGTGTTTTACACGTTATCTATCGTAGCTGTGCATCTGTCACACTAAAATGCCTTGTAGTTTCACTGTGTTGTTGAGATCGGGGCTGTTGTTGAGAAGTAGTTCTAAATGCAAAAGACTGCCAAAAAGTGACGACCTTACAATCGAACCTACGGCTTCATGGTTAAGAATCTATCAAACTCACCACTCGACCACACAGATCAGTAGAGACCCGAGACTTCGCTAAAAGTACAAGCAATTCGATAACAATAAATATAATAATCAAGATACAAAAACAGTTATATAACACGGCACATAAATCCTTATTTGCCAAATCGTAAAATTTTGGACTAATTCGCTCTTGGAAAATTTTGTAACAGTTGGCCCAGGTTCACAGCGTTAAAATACTGGTACCTAAAATATTAAAGGACAGCTAAATGATCTTTCTCTGTGGTCTCCGTGGCGCAGAGTACTAGTGTTGAATAGAAAGAGAAGGCCCCAATTTAGACATAAGAAAGAAATGGAGGCGCCGGGAATCGAACCCGGGCCGCCTGCTTCGAAGTCAAGCATGCTAACCACTACACCACAGCCCCCGAGTCTAATAGGCCCTAATTCTTATTTATAACAGGGTCCCCCCTTCGAACATCGTTGCGACCCTGCAACGATACTCTGCCGATACTCATGCTCCCGGGGCGAACCCGATGCCTGAAGAGCGGAGCACACGTAGGCCTCCAAGCCTACTTCAATCACACCACACTCAGGGTTTCCTGGCTTACTCGCAACCACAGGGTTTCTCGATCGACCCAGAACGATTCTCAACCAATATCGAGGGTTTTGACCGGCTCACCATTAACCGAAACCGAGGGTTTTCTCCGGTTCACCCTTAACCGAGGGACCATACCAGAAAAAGACTATGTACACAGTCATACAGCAACAGCACACAGCACGAGTACCGTAAGGGTTGAAGTGCCAACCTCAACCCAGGGCATGGGGCTCCTAACCCACCTCCGAAGACGGTTCGGGGATAAGGCTGTCCTGAGGACCCTATCCTCTCCGTCCTGTCAGGGTCGCCAGAATGTGGAATAGAAACAAAACATGCAATAAGAAATTTTGGCAGGTAGGACGTGTGTTTCCGACCAATTTGTTGACTTCCGCAACCTACATATTAACCACTGAAACTGAATCAAGTATTTACACAATGCTTTCTTTCTATAGTACATGGAAATACATAAAAAGAAAAGTGAAGCTGAAATATTTTGGGTAACATAAGCAGAATTTGCACTCGGCGAAGGAACCTTGTCCCGTTGTGGGACCTGCTTGTTAAAATAGATCCTACCGAAAAATTCTATACGGCTTTTGGGACATTTTCATCAAGCAGTTTTTTGTAGCGAATTGACCTGCAACATTTTAGTAAGTCGTGTGTGTTGGCAAACCTTTCAAAAATTGAGCAACATTCACAAAATATCTGCTGTTTTTCATATAAATTTTTTGTCCGCTACTTTTTGGCTTTTAAAACTTTTCTTAACTGAAAAAATTTGTCGCCACTAATTAACATGCGACAAAAATGGCTTCAACAAACTTCGGCAAGATAATTGTCTATAATTTAAGCCATTGAATGTTATATTTGAGGCACCGCTGAGCTATGCAGTTTCAAAAATTAGTCAAATTTTGCAAAATTTCAATTTTGATGTTGCCATAAGGTTTACATACGCAACGTAGACGCCACGTAACATAGACATGTCAAAATCAGGAATTAAATAGACAACATAGAAGTGAGCCAATAGATAACATCAACCGCAAGTCAAGATTACCTACGGTAAGTGGCTCATTGAAAAGGTAACTGTAGCTCGTGACCTCAGTCAATCACGGGCACTAAAAAAGTTCCGACTTTAACGGGGGGCTGCCTGTATGAATGAAAATTTTAGGTTCCCCGACCGGCTTAAAATTTGCACACATTGTAGTTCCCGTGAAGGCGCATCGCAGGTGTAAAGCCTTCATCCATGCCCAAGCCTTTGTTAAGTTTTAATTGAAAGTTTAATTCAATTTAAATTTTAAAGTTTTTTAATTTTGATTTGGTAGCAATAAAACTCTTATACATGTAGGTTTCATGCGATTTGTTCTTGCACTTGAGAGTGTAGTAGCGTAAAACCAGCGTAAGACTGTGGTGTCGGTACCTAATATCAAAGAAGTCTATGTCGCGTATTTTAGCAGTTGTAAATTAGAAATGTATGTCTATGCTACGTGGGGTATGCGTTGTGTATGTACGCGTGCCATAAAACTGGCGAAAGTGCTCCCAGACGTTTAAATTTTGCAAAAATGCGTGCGTGGTGTCTATTTTGGTTGCACATAAGCAAAAAACTTAGTATCTGCAAGAAAAGAAACTTTACGGCAATTTGATTTATTGGAAGTTACTCAGAGCGCTTCTTGAGCTACATATATCCGAAAGAAAACTACCTGGTTAAATACACAGGTCTATTTTTTGCATAAAGATGATTGAAAGCAATTCCATACCGTATACAAAAAGTTAGTCAAGACGTTTCTGTTAATTCTTCACAGCAGCTGACAGAAATTTGTCCTTGTCCCTCTGTTCTTAAGGACAAGTATGAGCCGGGCTTTAGTGGGACAATCTCACGTAAGCCAGGGTGGGTGAGGTTTGCGTTGAAAAGCGATCGTTTTGGGCTTACATTAGCGGGACAACACCCCAAAAGTAAGCTTACGGATGCACATGAGAATGATAGCAACGACATAGCACATTGATATTTATTAACTAATTGGACAACATTATAGTACTTGTTATTAAATTAACCATCCAAATAAAAACAGACAGGCAAACAAAACAAACTAATAAAGAATAATAATAACTTTTAGCTACCAAAATTTGAAATGAATTAAAAATATTCATAATAGAGCTTTGTGAAGTAATTGTGTAATTCCGATGCTACAGCAGAGCAGAGCAGCAGTAATCAATAAATCAATAAATCAATGAATAGGCCCGTTGCGCCCAGGAATAATATTAGCTACCAGCGTTGAATGTGTGAAGCTCGAAGGCGACAAGAAGGGTGGGCGTCCACAAGATGACCAGATAGAGCCACCGGGGGGGCTTGAGGGCGGACGGGCCGGCACTGGTAGAGTTGAGGGGGGGCGGGGAAGGAGGCGGGGTGGTCCCCTCTAGCAGACGGGCCCGCAGTTGCTTGCTCTTTGCACGGTACATATTGCAATAGTAGGAGTGGTAGTTGACTCCGTTGTGGAACAGACAGGGGTGCAGACACGGGGAGTCCGCTGTGCTCTCGTTGGCGGGCACAGGCTCAGTCCGCATCTCCGAGAACAGAATCTCCTCCAGGGTCAGTTGAGCAACCGTCGGATCTGAAGCAGCACACACACACACACACTCATACTCACTGATCGATGGCAAGGTGTTGAGACTGTAAAGCCCGGTTCATACTTGTCCTTATGCTTGTCCCTGTTGTTTTGTCCCTAAGCTGTTACAAGAAAATTACGTGGCCAAATACTAGTGTTCGCATGGATAAAGTTTGAGGTCACTTGCAGATTATATACGACAAATAAGACGAAACGCAGTTGTCAATTTTTCACAGCGCTGACCAAAATTTGTCCTTGTCCCTGTCCCTGTGTCCTTAACCCTTTCCTTCCCACAGTCGCTGTACCTAAAACTACTAATTGCACTATGTCACACTGGTGAAACCAGTCAGCCTGATGTTTCACAAAATCATATCCTTCATGAGGATACCTTAGGTATCCGAGTGAAGCGAGCTGGTGGCCGAGTGGTCTGGCATGACAGTTGTGCCACAAAGTCGTCACTGGGAAGCATGCCCAGTCTGTGGCAGCGGATCAAATCCCAGCCAAAGCTTGCACTTAGTGTAATTTAGAAAAATTCAGAAAGGAAAGGGTTAAGCACGAGTGTGAACCAGGCTTTGGGTTAGACATACCGACGCATCTGAAGGAGGGAAGCCCGGCGTAGTCCTGGAGGCCTCTGTTTTCGGTGCGCAGGTTGGGGCAGTGGAGTTCGGCCAGGTGGCAGAAGGCCGTGCAGGGCGCCACCGACCACAGACCCGCCTCCGCCAGCGCCCACACCAGCAGCCACTCACGGTAGCGCCCCTAAAAACACAACACACTCAACAACTACTGCGACTACTTGCTGTACTCTTAATAGTCAAAATCTATTCTTTTCGTAACGAAATCACATGTTTCGTTTTCTCAAGTGGCGCAACTATTACTGTCAGACTTTGTTTTCTAGAATAGCTGCTGAACAGCTTAATTTTTCTGATATCCAATAAGAAATTAACTGCATCAATTTGTATCCATTGTCCATTTACCCATCTACATAT
>JASANF010009145.1:0-18734 GCA_030248245.1 Trissonchulus sp. WLG1_4
ACAACAACAATTCGATTCAAATATGTAGCTTCATTTGTGAAGAGAGTGGCTATCAAACTTTATCATGGAGGTGCTTGGTAACATTGGCACTTTATTTTTTTTATTTTTTTTTAAATTTTGAGTTAAGAACTCAAACCTGTAGAAATCGTCCCACGCTGACCTCATCGTGCTCATTCTTGATCAAATCAAAAATGTCATGTTCTATCTGGATCGCGATTTTATCTCCAAGCTTCTTCTTGCTTTTCCTGAAACAAAAACAAGACATTAAAGCCCAACTTTTCCATTTTTCAAGCCAGTTTTTACGAGCACATAAGAGAACAAAACTTTTCTGTAAGTCTGAAAGTTAAAACTAGCCCTGTACCCTTAAAAATATAAAAAATATACATTTCACAGTTACGGTTTCCTTATTGTCGCCCGCAGACAATTTCCTGGACACTAGTGTTATATGTACGTGAGGTGCATTGCAAATGCTAGGCTTGTCTAAGAGCGACAAGCATGTATATCATCTTAATAAACAACAATTATTACCATTTGATTATTTAAAATTATTATTATATACTATAGTATTATAGACTGAATTATAGAGTATTATAGACTGAATAGTCTAAAATTAAATAAATTCAATAAAACGCAGAAACAAAAAACCAACCAACGAATAGCATGGACTAATTTTTGGACACATATCCTGTTGTGACGGGCCTGGTGTGACTGCATTAGACATTTAAAGGTTCAGATTAATATTTGACTAGTTCGAGCAGAAAACAAAAGCTTCAAAAAGCTGAACTAATTGCGGAACGCAATTCAACAGAAAGTTTAATAATGCTTTTTAAACATTATTGCAAATCAAAACAAATTAATAAATGCTCTGGCAGCGGCTAAAGAGAAAAAGCTCCACAGCTATGACTAAGTATGTAAAATATCTTCCTTGGGGGCAAAGTGTATTATGAGGATTTTTTTGCTTGTCAAGTGGGATCAGTTAAAGTGCAAGTGCCACGCCAGGGGCTTGATTGAAGCCTCATAGCATACATTACCACCACGTTTTTACTGGTTTTGTTTGACTTGTTTGAAAGAGAGAACAGGTACAAAAGTCTAAACCACCAGATCACAAATTTTATGTCGACTGCCATAAGAAATGTTCCAGTTCTTAGAGAGAGTAACATTTGTGAGTTTAGTTCATAGTGATTAGCACTGAGCAGATAAGCAGTTATGTCTCCGTTTTGTATGCTGACCAAGCATTTATGCTTTTCAGCATTAAATGTTGAGAGTAGATTGTTTTCTGGTTAGAAAGTAGTAGAATGTTAGTACAAAACCTGAAGGTGTTTTATTTATTTATTTTTTATTTATTTATTTATTTATTTATTTATTTATTTCATTATTTATTTATTTATTTATTTATTTATTCATTTATTCATTTATTTAATTATTTATTTATTTATTTATTTATTTATTTTTTTGTTTTTTTATTTATTTATTTATTTATTTATTTATTTATTTATTTATTTATTTATTTATGTATTTATTTATTTATTTATTTATTTATTTATTTATTTATTTATTTATTGTCAGGTGGAAGTCACACCTAATTTTGACAGCTTTTTCTATATCCCAAGTGCTACTCATATATCTGTTTTGACACATTGACGTTTTCTGTGAGTTCTAATTTATTTTTATTTGTGGCAAAGCTGAAAGTTGTACTCGTTGTAATATGGTTACATCTGCAGTTACATTCCACTACAACATTTAAATAAACTAAATAGTTTTTTGGATTCCGCTTTAGCTTCGCTTTTTGTTTTGGCCGATGCTTTTCTCACTGTCGCAAAATTACACACAGACGTACGTATATTAATAATAAACCAGTTTAACATTTTTTATTTATATAACTATATAACACCAATATATGAGTACATTCTTCCTGCATTTGTAGACATAGTGACGCCTTGTGCAAAAATTCGAATTAAAATCTGTTCATAACAAAAAGTTCCAAAACACATTATTAATGATCTTGTCACATAACTTCGTTTTTGTGGTATTTAATCAAGATAGTGACAAAACTTCAATTAATTAACTGGTCCAGATAAGATAAAAGTTTTAAAAAAATGTCCAGTTTATATCTAACAAAAACACATCTCTATCTGAAGTCAACGACTTATGAAAAATACCAAAAAATAACTGTAAACTTTTGAAACAACATATTGCCAGATATTTCAATGCGCTTAACAGGTAATGCTATTATAATCACATTAAGTGTACATGAGACCATCGCAAAAAGTAATATATACAAACCATCCAACATTATTTTAATTAATTAAAATCATAGTCTTTTAAAATTATTTTCCAAGTTTTTGTACTAATTACTGAAATCAAAAGTATTAGACTTCGCAATTGGGCCGGGTCGGGTTGGTCAGTAATTTCTGTAGTCCTACTAAAATTCCAAATGTACCCAAATTTGCACCAAAATCAAGCTTAATCGCTTACTAATTTTCTAGCATTCAGACTATGTTACTAACTGGTTTTCGTACTTTGAGTCTCCAATAAAACCGCTGAGTGACAATTTTCGACCGGCAGCTCCCGCGAATTTCTTCAATATAGCTTCATCCTCTCCAGACGTTATAGTTTCCATCATGAGTTATTATTTAAGTATTAATGATTAATCAGAAATATCAATTAAATATGCTGTCTGACTCTAAAGTAGTAGTTTTGTTACCAACTCACTAAACTTTAAAAACTTTTGAAATTTAACCTTAAATGATTTTATTTAAGCTATGCAGTATTAATTAACATATAGGATTTTTGTTTGTCATAATCATTGTTTCACACTACAATACGTTGTGTAAATACATGTTAGTATTATTTTTTAGTATCTCACGGCATAAAAATTCATAAAATGAAAAACAATGGTTACTTAATTGCAAATGATAAAAAGTGTAAACATATGTATATATTGAACTACATTTATATGGTAGAGAAATAAAAAGCATAAAACAATAAAAATATATAATAAACATTCAGATAAATAAGAACTTTCATTCAGCAATATAGTTTAATAAGAAAAATTTTAGCCGAAATGATGTTAAAAGCGTTAACCTAAGCCTTGACAGATTCGAATGTTAAGAAAAATTAACCAATAAAAATACAATTTTTTACTTTAATGATGGTTTTGGAAAATTTCCAACCTGATTTGAGACCTAAATTTTAACTAAATCTGAAGTCTTTAAAACCTCAAGTATGAAACTATTAATGCACAAATATACTGATCATTAATTTGATAACAATGTCAAGAAGTTTTCTCCTTGATTTTTGAAATAAAATGTAAACTTGGGTTTAAATAAACTGGAATTAACAACATAAATATGTTGTTCATATAATGACAAAAAACCTGATTTTTGGTAAATTAAGTTCGCAAACGTTTTCTAATCTGATACGATTTAAAACAATATATCGCACTATGTATGCGCAAAAAAGGCAGAATAGTTTTTACTAAGAGCTCCCATAGCGAAGCGACAAATAACCAATTCATCAAAATCAAAAATGTCCGAACTTAAAATAAAGAAACAGTATTATGAAGTCATCAAATAATTTTTATAAATCGTTGATTTCGTTTTTTTTGTGTTTTACAAAAACATTGAAAGCAGGAATTCTAATTACTTCTATTTTTTGAGAAGTCTAATTTTCTAAGTAACTATTAAGTATTCCGTTTATTAGACAGACAATATTTTGCCAGAACATGTAGCCCTGTAAATTTTCGGGACCCACCATCAATTTGAGCGATCAGATTTGATATTTATGTTGACATCAAATGATGTCTAAATATTCTCAGCGTGGGTTCGTAGCTGGAAACTGCGCATTTTAGGGTCACGAGATTCGACAACGATGCATCTTTCTGACTTATGACTAAATTTTGAGGGCGTGCATGAATATGTACTATAAAATTGTGAAGCGCAAATTTGAAACGGTTTTTGAGCATTTCACTGAAGAACTATATAAAGTACACACTAATGTACTTTAGTCAAATATATGGTCATATTTTATTATATTTGCAGCTGTATGTCCGTTCAGCCGGCAAAATTACGAAATACTAAACTACGAAAATCGTCACTAAACGGTTTTTGAAATATAGTGGTTGAACGTGCCATTCCAAAACTGTCGATTTGGTTGCTGTCATAGCGCCAATTGTCAAGTCGGTTTGATCCAGTAAACCTGGACTTTTAGAAAATACCAGGCAACAAATGAACTTCACAATTTTTATGTAGTCGAACCAAAGTACATATGGTGTCTCTCTCTTAAGGAAAAAGTATAAGCTATTTGCGCTCTAGCGCTTTATAAACCAGCTTCACAAGATGCGGAAAACGTGGGGAATCTCCACATGAAACGCCGCTGTAGTACCACATGGGGTGCCCCTTGGGTCATCATGTGGCATCGTTTCAGACCCCATGGAGAGCCCCATTGGGCGTCATGTGGTACTGTGATGTGTCCACATGTGATTCCATTGGGGAATCATGTTCAAACGATGTTGCATGAACGTGCCGTAATTTGAATTTTAGGCGCGTAATTAATAAGTCATAAAATCGTTCTTTGTAGTTGTAAATTGCAATTTAATAAAAGCAATTGTACAATCATCGACAGTGCTAACTATAGAAGGTGCCAGCGTGTTTTGTGAGTTCTATTTGAGCTATTTGCGCTAGAAGCACTGGGCATTTCCGGCATTTTTCAAACAATCGACCACCAGGCAACGCTCGTTGCTTGAAAATTGCTTCATGGAAACGAGCATGAGATTTTGAGACAACGAATATTTTTCAAAATGCGCTAATTCTTTTGGCAACTCGCAGCCAACAGCCCAGCAGATTTCAGCAATCTCGCTAGGGCCTTTAAAACCAGTTTCCGTTTTTTTCAACTGCTCTTTTAAAATGCTTTTCTTTTTTAATGTTGTGTCTGTCTTATACGATACAATGACAATGACTGAGGTAAACTAGACACAGTCGATTCAAGTCGATTCAGTCGGTTGCGCTGAGTATCGATTATTTATTGTATAGATTTGTAAGTCATCTCAAAAGGCAACTTTTATCCCCATGTATTTCAAATTTGCACCTTATTTGGAAAGTCGAGACATAAATATGAACCAAAAAGTGCCAAGCCAACTAACTCATCCATTTAATACAAAAACACAAAGCAACCGCAAATTTGAAATTTAAAAAGGCTCAAATGTGATTTGATGTTGCCAGACGATTACCTGGTTATCGTTTACTTGAAAATTGCCTCGTGTGTACGTACACTTTTACAAGCATCTAGCCTACCAAGCAATGCCCGTTGCTTCTAAATTTCCTGAAAATGACGTTGCCAGCGCGTTGCCTCGTGTCAACAAAACCACAGACAAAGTAAGTCCACTGCTTTTAGTCGGATAAAGGAACCGGCCTGTAGTTAATCATTTGATTATTTTTATCGTTGTAACTCTTACTTGTAGTGAACCTTCACGGTTAATTGCTTTAATTAGCTGCTATTTGTAAGTTTTTAGAGTTTTTAAGGGATACGTAATATTAATGAAATTTTACGAGAGTTGAGATATTTTATTATTTAGTTAATGTCCGACCAAAAAGACAGACGCTTGCGATTTCAGTACAAAAAGAACAAACTGCAGTCAAAAGAATCACGCCACCTGTTGTGTCCCAGGGTTCAGCATTTTTTGGTCAGACTTTAGTTCGCAACCACTTCTTGAGTCAGCAAAAACGGTTTTTGTAGTCGAACTAAAAGTCTGATCAAAAACTGCCAGACCATAAAGAAAAACAACTTTGTTACAAAAAGAACACATTGTAAGCATCAAGAGCACAGAATTGTACATCAAACAATTACGCCACCTGTTTTGTCTAAGGATTCAGAAATTTTTGATCCGCCTTTAAGCCCGAATCTTACCCGGCAAATTTCCCACAGGCCCGACATCGGGCAAACCATACACTGGCTGCTGGCACAGTTGCCTCTTCGGGTTCTGGAGCTTTACACCCACAGAGCTGATTTCTGAAACATTACAGTAGATGATCATTAATTTAAGCAAAGGTATGCGGTTATGTCAAATGTGAGACGGCGGTGTGATAAAAAGACGGGAACCTAGCCTATTTCGGCCGCTAATCACTAATTCAACAGGCCTAATGGATACCCATTCAGTGGAGTGCATAAAGATATTCTAATGGGGACACGGCTGCCCTTACGGACAAATACGAACCGGGCTTAAGGGCCCATTCCTTTGCCCACGGGTGGACCCGAATCGTGGGTTGGGTTGGATCATTCTGCATGTACTGAAACACCCAGAAGTAGGTTTAAACTAAATTGGAATTAAATTTCACTTAAATCACTTAAGGGGGTAATTGCGTTTTTAGGTGTTTTTTTTAAAAAGCCATAGCTCAGCGTTTACAAATTCAAATCACAAGCGGTCTTTTGCATTAGGTAGAACAACATCTTTCTTAAATGTATGCCATGCCTTGAAATTTCACCTGTGATTTTCTTTCCAGTATAAGCTACTAAAGAAAGGTCCTTTCAAAAATGTTAAAATTTTTTACAAAAAGTTTGCGCCACAGCTCTGAATCATACGATTACCTGTTGGGGCTGAAAGTTGGTAAGGTTTTTGACATGTTTAAAATCCCCAGGCATGTCCCCCACTTTTTTAATAACTAGTCAATTTACTGAGAAAATAGCTGAAAAGCAAACGCACCGAAAGTTTAAGATAATTTCTTGAAAATAAAACCCTCTAAAAATGTCCACAGGTGAAATTTCAAAAAAGTGAGAGACATGCCTGGGGATTTTGACCTTTACAATACTGTCCCAAAAATTTATGCTCAGGCGTCACTTATAACTTGAGTACTGGTGGCGCAAAGTTTACATAGAAATCACAAAAACCTCGAAAACGCAACTACCACCTTAAATCACTTTTAAATCTTAGCAAAAGAAAATGAAATTGCAAATCAGTTGAATGTATGGTCCCTCCCTAGTAGTCAATACTTTAAAATTTACGTAACCAAAATTAGGTTATACAGTTATAATATTGTTTGGTATGCATACTATATAATTAGGTGTAAGTATAAATTTCCAAATTTTATTTCTAAAAGGTAAATGTTGCAAAACTTCAACTTTCTGAAATGTGAACGTTATAAAATTTCTACTTTCTGAAAGGTGAACGTTCCAAAATTTCAACTTTCTGACAGGTGAACGGTCCAACATTTTGGCTTTCTGAAAGGTGAACGTTGATAAAATGTTTTCTGAAAGGTGACTTTCTGAAAGGTGAATTTTTGAAAGGTGAACGCAAACCCAGTTTTGTCCCACTGCTGAAACTTCTGGTACGGGCTGACGCGCAGGTTGTGTCAGCCGCTTTTAGCTCGGGAGCTTTCCCAGGAATTAATATGCAAGCTCTATTCTTCCTCGGCCTTGGTGAGCCTAAGGTAGAAACTAAGGGAGAGAACGTTGTCTCCTAAGTGACTACAAAGTCAAGAATAGGAAATACGAAGGCAGAAACAAAAGGCACTAACGCTGCACTCACTGCTAACTTATCCTCACTCTATGAGGCCCAAGAGTTAACACAGAACTCGGAGAGAACGCCAGTATTGGCAACTAAGTAAAGTTATAGCACGATGTAGCGTGCACTGAGTAATTTATACGGACTGAAACGTGACGCGCCAGGTGCATGATCGAGTACGCGCAGCGCACGAGTTTATGCACGCGAGCTTCACGTGTTAGTGCGTTAGTTATTTATTACGTACTTATATTAAATCTGTTTTGAAATATAGAGGTCGATAAGTCAATAAGTACGATGCACGCCTACAGCAGTGCATAAACTAAATTCTAATGCATGCTGCGAATCTATTAGCGTGCATTTAGTTATTGACCTTAGCTATTGCACCGTTTTTTCAAGACAGGTATGATATGATATAATCAGTGTTACAGTGCACGCCTCCATGCAACACCTGGTCACGAACACACAATCGTTTGTCGATTTACAAAACAAGACCATGACTACTAGAGGGCTGCATCGTCATTAGAAGGTACAAATACTAGAAGAGGACTTGCACACTGTGACATTGTTGACCCAAGGTTTGTAACGCTTATGCTAAGACCCTACTGACTAACCCTACTAACCCGCAGCCAATTTCTTAAGTGTACCTCAAGCTCCAAAACTGGGAGCCTTTGCCCGGCTACAAATGGCTTTAGTTCACCTAAAAACCAGTTTCCAGACAACACAGACAGTACGCCTGAGACAAATTAGTTCGGCGTACTCTAAAAGGCCTATTCACACGAGGGCGCATTTTGCTCCGTGGCGCATTGCATGGCGCACGCAATGGAGCATGAGCGGACGCACGAGCGGGCGCATTCTATTTTCACACTTGCTGCTGCATTATTTCACACAATGTAGTAGCCAACTGTGCGTGGGCGCTAGTTATGCTCCCTCGTGTAAATAGGCCTTAATACATTGTCAAGTCCGATAGCTGCCAGTGCATAACGATTGGTCATTGGTGCTCCATTTCTGGTATAATACAATATACTGCATCCAGGCATCAGCTTATTAATGTTCCACTGATTCCCTTTCGTGCCAACTATCCAAACACTGACAAAATTATTATATAAATAATTAAACCGAGTTGTGCAGACTATACCTCTCTCTCTGTACTCTCATAAACTGTATCGTTCAACTAGAGTGGGTTCAATTTAGTTGCGTTGTTACTTGCCCGGTGATCAAAAATCGATGCCGATTTCATTGGCACTCCCGGCATGTCACGTACATACCGACCTAACAACTCCAATCTAAACATACCTATATGCTGTGTTTTGTGCTTGTTACGTGCTATGTAGTCTGCTACGGCGGGCCGCCGCTATGACAGCTCCCACATTAATTCTGCCTGATATTTTGAATGATTATGTTTTAATATGGTATCGCTTATAAATGCGCTACTACAAGAGTAAAGTTGGATTTGACTAAAGAGGTGTCTTTATATTCCCAGAAGTTTTAATGTTTTTTGTGAAACTTACAAACACAATGATAAATTGAAATGCATGTATCTACTGTCGTAGGCAGGCACCTGCTATGTACAATCATTACATTTTGTAACACTAAAATTTTCATAATTGCAGTTTTGTAAGTTTGTTGCAATATGCAATGGATCTAGAAAATACAAAAATCAAAAATGGCCATTGACAGTGTTAATTTAATAAAAAAATTGCTTACTTGTCAATTTCAGGTTTCTTCAACCAAAAAGTTTCAGCTACAAAAGCTTCTGCTGCCACTGCCGACATTATAGACAAATAAAAAACTGTTTAATAAACCATTTTTCTGATTAAAACAGGACACTTTTCCTGTTTTCTATAAAGTTTTTAAAGTTTCGCAAAAAATTAATTAGTACTGACAGAATGTAACTTGGAAGTTTAATATTATGTGTTAATTTCAATCCCATAATTGAATGAAAAAGACAAGGTTGTTTTACTGGAATCAGCAAAAACTATATAATTGAATTATTCTTTCGGAAAGTGTTTGTACTATTATAGATGTATACGCATTCTTCGCCATATAACATAAACTATGTATGTCCTGTGTATATTATTATATGTCATGTCATTATCTTAACATACAAATACTGATTAGAACTTGTTTTCCGATAGACTTAAATACTTTGCTTCAAATTTTAAAAATAACTTGTACCACCAATTATGCTTTAGCAGTTTATTTGACAGCAAGCGAGATTTGACAGAGGAATTAAGACATAAACAAATGTATGTTTATAGCAAAACAAAATGTATAGTGCTGATGTCCATTGAAAATATTTCAAAACTCAAGAATTCGTTATCAAAAAATCTTTAATATTTTCGTCAGTTTGGCTTTTCGAATGTTAGGTATTTAAAAAATTCAGGAAGGCCTAAATACCTGAACATGTGTTCGTAATTAATTTATATTCACTTTAAATTTGCCTAAAGTCGCATGCAATCCGGAATACCTAATATCAGTATCTAACTATTGTGCATATCGAACAATATGTAGCTGCAATGCTGATGTCTTGCCTAAGGGTTTTATCCAAAATTGGATTTATTGGATTAGATTTAACTCTGTTTCATCAATAACGCAGCGTCAAGTGCAAGTAATTGGCTGAAACTTGGCACACTTATAGATAAGCCGTGTGAGACGTGTAAGGCAACATTTCATCCAGATATTTTTATTTTCAGCTGTGTTATTAGCACAATTGTTTTAAATCTAATCCGTTAAATCCAATTTTGGATAAGGCCCTTAGTTCTAGGGTTGCTTAGACACCAATGAGAACTAATTCTGATCTTGGCGGCCCAGGATGTTCCGTTGACACTCGGTGGAATGCATAAAGGCACTCTCCGCTCAGTCTTGCTAAACGCAGTCTAAGGGCAACGTTCTAACATATGTAATACGTGTAGAAGTTTTTACGCGGCGGCCTCAGCCGCCGCGTATATACTATATTACAAAACCTGAATATTCACGTATCTTATCTCACTGTGTAATTTTGAACTAAGCACCTAGGTAGGTCCTAAAAATGCACTAAATGTGTGGGTGTGTGTATTGTATACCTAGTGTATGCTCTGCTGCATAGTCATACAGTTAGCCGAGTCTGCGTACAGCCTGCCTACAGCCTCTTGAACTATCAGACAGCAATTGTAATCCACACAGTAATATTAATCAATACTGCTGTGTTTGTCGTGTATAGGCTAGCGATCGATATATTATATTATGCACACAGATCCGGCAAACGCATATCATCACAGCACAAACATCATCGCACATGGCACAGTGTTCTGGCAAATTTCGAAACGGTGACAGTAATAGGACGAAACCTGTCACAACAATGTTTTCAGGATGGTTTATCAGCTCGTCAGAGCTTGAAAATTGTAAAATCTATGTAGAAATCATCCAAAAACTTGGCGGTGGTAACTGGCAAGACTAGACTAGCATTTCGCTGTGACAAGATCGTCGCAGCTGCCAGCTAACATTGGGTTGCCACTGAACATGCGGTTTCTAACCCGCCATGCAAAATAGTGCGCTCTAAAGTGGGCTCGAATTATACTAGGTTTTTACAATACGGTTATTAGTTTTCTATTTGATATTTAACTTGAAAACAACAATGACACCGCGAAAACATGCAGTAGTTTGATTGTTATTTTATGTACGTAAGCTACAGTACAAACCAGAAATAGATAAGTATGCTCGAAGTGCACGCGAGCACTTCTTGACGTCACCGTTCCAGTAGTCTGCTTGCGTGCACTTCGAGCACTCAGGTTTTTATCCTGCTCGATTTTCGTGCATTTCATCTTTATGATGCTTGCTATATGTTACATAGACCCATATGTTATTAATATCATTCAAAAAAATGTAAGCTGACGGCCACCTATTAGCAAGAGCCATTAAGGGGGGGAGAGAAGTTGTTTTAAAGCAAAAGAAGGACAAATGTGCCAAAAATTTTTAAGTTTATGTAGGTATTTGTGCTTGCTTTTATCATTTCAAAACTTACGTACTTATAAAATGAATAAAAGTTAAGTTGGTTAAGATTGTAAAGCCGTGATTAGTGCCCCCTAAACTTTGGTTACAAACTACATTTCTATGTAGCCTAGTACTAAAGACTTGGCTTGCTCAAAAACTTGCAAGTTGCAACAGCTTGGTCAGATAGTCAGACAATGGATAAAAGTAAGCAAAGGCAGTTGAATGATTTTTTTAAAAAGTTACAATTAAAAGAGATATTAACTACCTTTAGACATTTTTCGTCTTGGGAATTAGTGTGCTGTGCAATTTGCGTCCTTGGTGGATTTTGTAAGCGAAGACATATGAAACTCTTTTGGCCAAAGACAAACATAGGTACAGCTTTTTAATTAGTAATTTTTGTGATTTTCTCAAATCCAAATTAAACATATATTATCATATTTAAGGTGAATTTTCAAAATTACAAACCACAATGCAAACGTACGTCTAAATAAATTTATCTTGAAAAACAAGCAGGCGATCCTAATTTCTAATTACTCAATGTACTATTAACAATACTAAAAAGCTAATAATAGTGGCAGAAACAAAATGAATTCATATTCACTCTTGGCCACTATCAATTTTAAAGTTGTCTGCAAACCTGGGTCGGTGTAGCTATCTGCACGATATCTGCACGAATTTCGAGCACGTCATGCCTTAAACTGCTCGAAGTGTAATGCAACAAAGTGACGTCAAAATGACGTCACATCTGCACGCGTGCACTTCGAGCATACGTATCTATTTCTGGTTGTACTGTAACTTACATAACAGAGCCAGTGGCGTAGCCAGGAAAAAATTTCGGGGGGGAATAACTTTTCGATTTTTGTTCCTTCTAGAGAAGGAACTATTGTTTTGAAACTAACTGTTCGCAGCGTTAAACGCTGCTGAGCAGGCTGCATAGCCTGTATGTTTTGTGTGTGTTTTCAGCTTGGGAGTTGCCTGCTGATTTTTGTTTGCGTATATCCATGAAAATCAATAATCGATGTAGAGTGTTGTAGTGTAACTTTTTCAGCCTCGGCACCGTAATGTTTCACCAGCAGTATTTAAGAGACCCTGGATAACACTGTTTATCGCTTCTTGGAGCTGATATGCTCAGCTCAGATCAAAGCGTAATTTTGGCCGAATGGCTCGCTGCAGCGGGATGCTTAACATCCTGCAGCACTTTTTTTGTAAATGTACGTACATACGTAGTTAGAATAGTTAAGAATAAGCTAGGTGGTAGTTTTGGATACGCAGTGCACTTTAGAATAAGCTATGTAGTAGGGTAAGTACCCAAGTTATGCACTGTAGCGAACAGTAGGGGAACAGATAGATACAATTCAATTAAACTTGAAAGGTAGACACTGGGGAAGGAACATTGCCCCTTTTGGGGCCTACTTGTTTTAAGTGTGTTGAAATGCACTTAATTGCTATTTTAACGCAAAAAACGACACATATTAGCATTTTTTTGGTCAAAAAAACAATGTTTATTTTCGACCCCAGCAGTATCGAACGTAAATTTGCAGCAAGAAATAACGAAAATTACAAAAATAGTGGGCCGGTAAGGGGTCGGACGCTAGCAAATTGCAAAATTTTCGAAATTTTTTGACATTAAAAACTGTACACTTACTGGAAAATGTCATTTTTGTACCAATAAAACAGCTAAACCGATACACTACACAGTGTATTAAGCAGATAGATAGTGCATAATGCAACTACATACATACGCACATGCTTTCATGCAAGATAAAAGCAAGGAACACCAAGCCAAAGAGTTGCAGGGGTCTGGGGGCGGCAGCCCCCAGAAAAAAAATTGGGGAAATTTTTGATTTTTAGGCCAAATTTGGTCAATTGGTGACTATCGGAAATTTTTTCCGGCCGGACCATAAAAACCAAAGGGGGGACCCTTGTGTAAAATTTCAGTCGGAAAAAATTTCGGGGGGGGAATTCCCCCCATTCCCCCCCCCCCCGGCTACGCCCCTGAACAGAGCTAAATATGTTAGCTCTGTTATGTAAGTTTTGCTTTAAAAAGTTTGATGCCGCGTTTTATATTCGAAGAATATCATCAGCAGTCGGCACACTAAGAATGTCGCCACAAGATTTCAGTATCGAAAATTAGTTTAACCCTACTCGCAAAACGTGCTTGTTGTTACGATGTTCTAAATTACTGAAGTAGAACGCCTTAGACTGGTTTTAACGTGAAACTGCCTTTGTGCATTCCACCCACTGTGTCCACAAGATGCCGCAATCGGGCTTGAGTGCTACGACATCAAGCTCGATATTTTTTCATGAAAATCAGCAGTACAGTCAGTACTGTCAGTACAGTGCCATTACATTGACTCTAGATCAAGTTAAACACAGTCTTTACAGTACTTACTTACATACCTAACCTATGTAGTTTATTATTATTGAGGTTTGGCTATTAAAGTTTGAGGTCGAATGACTTCACCTGGCTGAGAACTGACTGGTCGGATGATGTCCCCTACGCCTCGGCCGATCCTAAAAAGTCCTGCGTGTCGGATGCATTTGTAACGGACTGTAATCAATAGAATATTTTGTAAGCTTTTTGTCTTAACTTTCTTTTAGCTGGATCCACCAAACCACCAAACTTGATAACTTCATAGTCCGCCGAATTTGGAGCAGCAGTCTGACACTGATTTAGATTTTAAATTGCACCCGTTGCAACTAATTTTAATGGTTTGGCGTGAGTTTGATGAAACGATTAAATTTTGATGAAAATTTTTTTGACAACGGAACATTAGTTGAAGCGCAATTCATTGTCATCTCATACAGTATAGTATAGAGTATAGACTACCTATATCACGCCTTACGGTTTATCATTGCCTTACAAAAACTTATTACAGCTATTCTTATCACAAAAATAATTCAAAAACGTTCCAAACACAAATCTCTCAATGAAACAAAAAGATATCTACAATTGGACCAATATGAACAAAGCGTAGATAAATACACAGTGGTGTGAGAAATGTGCAGAATGTCATTCAAAAGGATTAAAAAAGCAGAACTTCTGGGCCCGATTGTATAAAGAATTTCAACAGCCGTTGAAATTTCAACGGCCGTTGAAATTTGAACGGCCGTTGAAATTTGAACGGCCGTTGAAGTTTTGCTGATTTTTATAAAAATTTCAACGGTAGTTAGTTCAACGAACCCACTAAGTTAGGTTGAAAATATGCAATTTTTAAAATTTGTTGCGTGTTTACTTGTGCTTAAACATTAAATAGCAAAGGAGCATTGATCATTGAAAATTTTAATTGAATTTTACGTTTATAAATTCATAACTTTATATAGTTGATGAAATAATTGAACATTTAAAATTAAATTTTCAAATTATTACTAGTAAAATATTGTACAGCGGTTTGGGTAATATTCGCAAAATGGGCAAATTTCTTTCTTTTTTTGCAACTTAAGTCACACGAAATTATGTCATGAAATTTTTAAAGTTCTCCGTTGAAATTTCAATGGCCGTTGAAATGTTGAATGGCCGTTCAACGGCCGTTTATCTCAACGGACTTTTTTTAATAAAATCGCTGTTGAAATTCACATTTGTCTCTGCCAAAATCACATGATTTCATCGTTTATAAAATTCAAACAATTTGAACGGCCGTTCATTTCAACGGCCGTTGAGTTCAACGGCCGTTGAAATGTTTATACAATTGGGCCCTGATTGGCTCTATTGCCAACCACAGCTAGGTGGGTACCACTGTTCACGTGACTTTGTTAATACCCTTAATCTTAGCACCTTAATCTTCTTGAATAACAAATATGTAATTTAAGGGGGTAGTGCCGCGAAAGCAGTTTTGCTCATAGGTTGCAAAAAGAGAGTTTTTTGCTTTGAAATTGTACGTTCACTGAGAAACTAGTTTAATGCTATACTGTGTTAAATAATTACTGCCACTCACCAGACTACCAAAATCTACCAATACCTTGAACCAACCACCAATTGTAAGCCAGACATCACACAATAGGGACATAAAAGTTCAAAAAAATCAAGCCAGATATCAGATTGGCCAGCTTGTGAAGTACACATAATGTGTGGATTCACAATTTTTTGCGACAAAAAAGAAAAAAGAAAATTGAAGGTTCGTTTTCCTTTTATTTGAATATAAGCATCTAGATTTTTCACAATTTCTCATTATTGCTATTACTATTTTACAGTTTACGTACACCTTCACAGTTCAAACTAATATTACTCCACAGCCGCTACAGTAATTTGCACTAAATTTTGTGTACATAAACTACAACATACGTGCTAGCAGTCTGTGTAAAAAACTACACAGAAAAATTGATAAATGTGACAAAAAAACGGAATGTGAATAGGTTTTCAAAACGTCATTTTTCCGAATATGCGACATTATTGCAAACTATGTGCCCTCACCAATCTTGCTGAAACTTGGCAAAATAATTTGCCTTTAGATAGATGTTTAAAATATAGAAAGAACAATTTCTAAAATTTTACTGAACAACTTTTAAAGTCGCGCAAAGTCGACTGCTTACGCGCACTACCCCCTTAACCAAGACAAACAAGTACACACGAAATGCTGGATAAAACAGTTACCTACACTCAACACAAAGCGGAAGTAAACGAAATCCTTGCAGTTGAACATTTAACCCAGTTTTCCTCAAAAACATTGAAACGAACTGAAAAGAATCAAAAAAAGTTGGGGCTAATTCCTAAAATGGATTAAACGGATTAGATTAAAATTTGTTTGCCCTATAACTTATCTCAATGTTGAGGTGAGGTAGACTTAAAAAATTATGTGCACAGGCGGGAGGCGCTACAAATAATTGTTATCGCACATTTCGTATAAATTCATAAAATATGTCATGAGTTATTGGCAAAACAAATTTAAAACTAATCCGTTTAATCCATTCTAGGAATTGGCCCTTGGTTTAAACTATATCCGCTTGCAACTAATTTATATATTGAGACCTCTAACAAAGTGCAGACCTAGTTACGAATAGTGCAGTTACTATTATCAAGAGTACACAATAGTGTCTCACTCTTCATAGAAGAAGAGTGAGACACTATCCTTTCTGCCTGTGTTATAGCGCAGGCAGATGCGCTCGTCATTTCCAGCCCACATGTTGCCGTTTTATGCAACATGTGGATAGCCAATCAGAAGCGACCTTCGCTTCTGATTGGCTGGACACCTGTGCACGTGCTCCAATCAGCACACGGGCCGCCATTACAGCCATTTCATTGTTAAATTTTGCCAAGATCGGTCGGGTTGGGGGGTTCTTTGTTTTTTTTGTTCCGAATTGTATTTTGCCTACATTTTTATCCCCGTTTTCAGGAATTATTGCTAGTATGCGCTGACTATGATGTTAACTGGTAAGTTAAATGTGTTTTTGACAATTTTCAGCCAATAGCACGTGAGGCCGCCTGCGTGCTGATTGGAGCATGCGCACAGGCGTCCAGCCAATCAGAAGCGAAGATCGCTTCTGATTGGCTACCCACATGTTGCATAAAACGGCAACATGTGGGCTGGAAATGACGAGCGCATCTGCCTGCGCTATAACACAGGCAGAAAGGAGAGTGTCTCACTCTTCTTTTATAAAGAGTGGGACACTATTATGTACTCTTGCTAATATTCTACTTATAGCTCCAACACTAATGTGAGAGCATAACTGCCGTTCATAAGTATGAAATGAATAATAAATTTGCAAGCATATTACCTATTAAACATGTTTTTCCACAACAAGCTGTCTGATATAGCAAGAATTAAGCTTGTAGGTCAAGTTTAAGTCTAGTTAACTTCAAATCGAAGTTTTAGTCGAGAAAATCGTAAAACCGGCTTTCTTTTTAAGCAGATCTCAAATATTTTGTTTGGAACACAACAAACAGGTAATTTTCGATTTAAGGTCACTGTTTGCAACCACCAGGAGTTATCAATGCAAGATGTGCTTGAATTATGACTACAATATTAAACTGCTTCGAAAAAAATTATATATATACTTCGCAGTTATCGCTATGTATCATAGAATGCAATAAGTTTAGTTGCCTTCCATTTTTTTCTGGACGCTTTGTCTAACACAGCATTTCTTTGATATCCATATGGTAATTTGAATCAAGGTGATCAAAGAGCAGCCCAACCAAAGTCCAAGTTGACCCCCAAGTAGTGAAATCAGATCACACAGCGACAACGAATCCATCACAGTCATCAGCTCATAACCAATCGTCGTGTAGGACAAAAAGATCACTGAGTAAGACGACAGATCTGACGATTCTGATAATTTTTCTCTCTAGAATACAATCCTTAGAATACATTAGGTATATAATTTCCATAGTTGAGCTGAAAATGTCTAGCATATACGTCTAAACATTAGGTATTTTTACATGATTAGTTAATAATTTAATAATGACACAAGTCACATTTGTGACAAATTACTCTACGCTGCAATAAAAAAATTCAAAAATTTCTGAAGCTCCGAAAATATGAAATAAAAAGAACTAAAATTATGCTAAAACAACCATAATTTTTTCAAAAGTAAAAGTTTATTACCTGATTTGGCAATAGGCTATCCAATGATGAGTTCTTAGGCGTTTGCGCGGGTTGGCCGACCCGTACACGTACACTGATGCAATGCAATCAAGCTCACACAGATGATCTATCTTTTATTTTCTCTTATTTCTACTTGTATCACACTCGTGACTAGAGGGTTTTGATGTGACGTGGGGTGTCTTGTGTGTGTGCTTTGGCCCATTGAAGCTTGTGTCACATATGTGACTTCTGGTCAAGAAAGGGTTAATTTTGATTCGATACCTATGTACCTATATAACATTTCTACTTGCGACAGAAACTGCTCAGTGTTGCAACTGTTGCTATGTAAACAAACTTAATTTTCGTACGATGTGCGAACAAGTTTGCATGTACAGTTGACGGTTATAGAATTATAGATACAACAATGTTTAAATACTGACTATTTTACTAATATATACTATTTTCTGATTGAATGCCTACAGATTTCACATTTAGTTTTATAAATATTGTTTCCTGTGTGATGCGTTTTTTACACAATAAGCAATTTTACCTTTACTAATTCATTACCTCGAGCTTTTCACTGAACCAGCTCACAGTCTTACTGAAGGTGACTATCTAGTGATTGACCAATGACTCATAATAACAATCCTGACCGCACCACTCATGACAATTTACATTTTTAGTTTCTTCTGAAAATAATAAAGAAACATGCCGAACCAGTACCAACCAAGTGACCAAATAAAGAAATATCT
>JASANF010009146.1:0-16809 GCA_030248245.1 Trissonchulus sp. WLG1_4
TTTAGGCGCTATTTTGTGCTATTGGCTAATTTATTGAAAATTTTTTTACTTTTTAGTGAGTATACGGTCCCTCAATAAATTAGAATAATTTTGAAATTATTTTTAAAATTTTGTTAGTGTTCTGGTCGACGATATAAAAAATAGCGCAAATAGCAAAGCGATAGCGCATCAAATTGCTACAAGCGCTATTTTTTTCGTAGGCTTAAAAAATAGCGCTTATTGCACCAGATGGTGCTATTTTCACTATTTTAGGCGCTTGGACGCTGCTTGGACTTGATTATTTTGTATTATTATGATTATTAACTCATTATTGCTTTAAGCTATTTCTCGTTCTTTTGCTGCTTAACAAGTAAGTTATATATGTTTTTTGGTTATTTCCTTTAATGATCTGTTTTTAATAGAATATTAATATGCTGGAGAATACTTTATGAATCTTTTTACCCTTCTAGGGTTTCATTTTGCGTATCCTGTAGGAGCGAAGATGGGATAGTTTTGGGGGGTATTTTCCTACATTTTTGACTAATAGGCGCGTGGAATGGAGATCCCTACAAACCCAACCCCCGGGGGGGGTGCTATAAGGGTTCATTTTTCGTAAGCCATTCATGGAAAGTCATGTTGGGTTTTTGCGTACAATTGTGCTGAGCCCTACAAACCCAACAACCGGAAGGGGGGTGGGGCGCTGCTCTAAATAGCCAATAGCACAAAATAGCGCCTAATTAGCACATTTGCCATGCGCTATAAGCACTGTTTTGCTATAAAAATGCGCTATAGACTTAGTGCGTTTTAACAATATCCTCTATTTATAATTTCTATCAAAACACAAACTAAAAGTTTAAAAGAATTTTAAACTTCTTAAATTTAATTGAGGCATCTTATACGTACTAAAAAATACAAAAGTTTTGAATAAATTAGCCGATAGCACAAAATAGCGCCTAAATAGCGCAAATAGCACCCTAGGTGCTATAAGCGCTTTTTTTATGCCTATGAAAAAATAACGCTTATAGCACTTTGATGCGCTATCGTTTTGCTATATGAGCTATTTTTTAATATCATCTATCAAAACACAAACAAAAAAAGGGTTGTCGTAGCGTGTATAGCGCAAATATCGTTAATTTTAGTTGGAAACTAAAATAGCGCATATAGCGCAAATAGCGCCTAGGGGTGGGGGGGGGGGTGGCGTTTTCGAGTTGGAAACTATGATAGCGCAAATAGCGCAAATAGCGCCGAGGGGTGGGTGGGGTAAAATCTCGTGCTCGTGCACGCTTACACGCGACATCTACCCAATTTTAATAATGACGGAATTTAACTTAACGGCTGGAGCAGCTGGAAAAAAGCTAAAGCAGCTGAAAAAAAGCTGGAACTGCAGCGTTCTCATGGCAACGGAACAGCTAGTCTACAGTGACCGCCATACTTATCCGCATTGTTTCAGCTGCTCCAGCTTTTTTCCAGCTGCTCGAGCAGCTGAAAAAAAGCCGGAAACGGCGAAAAAAAGCTGCAGCATTTTTTCAGCTGCTCGAGCAGCTGAAAAAAAAGCTCAATGTAAACACGGCCTTAGGGGTGGAATAAGTCGGAAAAACGGCATTTTTTCGACTAATGATCCGGAGTCCCCCTATATCCCTCAAACCTAGGGGGGGGGGTTAAAATTGAACGCTCTTTCGAATAGGCTAGGTTAGAAGTTGATAGGATGTAAGCTTTAGCTGGAAATCAAACTTTGTCCAAAAATTAAACTTTACATGAAATTTTTTGCGCAAAATTGGATTTAGGCAAAAATACTGAATCAAATGAAACCTGCTGCTACGATTGAAAGAATAACTTCTAAGCTACTAAATGCTGTAAAAAATTTTGTAAATCGGTTCAGGCTTTCAAAAGTTACAGATCTTTTTCTGAAGCTACCAGGATCAGGCTAATAGAAGCGTTACAGCACAAGTAAGATTCTGTACAAATTTCGGGCAATAGCTGGAAATTTTTTCAAAATATGAAGCTATTTGCGGTTTTTTCGTGCGGTAAAGTCATTTCTGATGCTTCTTGGCAGGTTTTTTCTTCAAATTAGGCCTCAGGCTTAGGCTTAGGCTTAAGGCCGATTCACACGGTGCGTTTTTGCCGCTGCGATTTTGACGCAAAACGCAAGCCGCAGAGTGTCGCAAGCGAAACGCACCGTCTGAACAAGCTTTGCGGCCTTAGTGCGTCTCGCAGGCCAGTTTGCTGCGTTTTTACTCTTTCAAAAAAATGACAAATTGGTCCGCGAAATTTGTTCATGCCAACACGTCCGTAGCATCAAAACGCAATGAAATCGCAGGTCGAATAGCAGTCTGGCGTTTAAAACGCTGCGGCAAAATCAAGACGCAAGCATTCCGCACTAAAAACGCTGCGTCTGTTCAGACATTACGTTTTGCTTGCGGCAAGCTGCGTTTTGCCGCAGCGGCAAAAACGCTGCGGAAAAATCGCAGTAAAATCGCAGCGTGTGAATCGGCCTTTAGTGCTTAAGGCCGATTCACACGCTGCGATTTTAGTGCGATTTTGCCGCAGCATTTTTGCCGCTGCGGCAAAACGCAGCTTGCCGCAAGCAAAACGCAATGTCTGAACAGACGCAGCGTTTTTAGTTCGGAATGCCTGCGTCTTGAATTTGCCGCAACGTATTAAACGCCAGACTGCAATTCGACCTGCGATTTCATTGCGTTTTGATGCTACGTTTGTGTTGGTTTAAGAGGGTAGTGTAGCGAAAGCAGTCGATTTTGCGTAACTGTAAAACATTTTTAGAAAAAGATAAGTCATCGTTCTTTATATATTTTAAAAATATATGTTGAGGCAAGTATTTTCGCCAAGTTTCAGCAAAATTGATGCAGTATACTGTTTGCAGTGAGGTCGCAAAGTCGGAAAAATGACGTTTTAAAAACCTATTCACATTCAATTTTTTCGTCACAATTATCAACTTATTTGTTTAGTTTGTTTAATAGACTAAAAGGACATATGTTGTAGTTTATGCACACAAAATTTAGTGCAAATTCCTTGAGTGGTTGCGGAGTAATACCTGTTTGAACTGTGAAACTGTGCGTAAACAGTGAAGTACTCACAGCAATAATGATAAATTGTGAAAAATTTAGAAGCTTATTTTAAAATCAAAAGAAAAGCGAACCTTCATTTTTCTTTTTTTCTTATTTGTGGAAAAAAACCGTGCGTCGACACGTCATGTGTGCTTCACAAGCTGGCCAATCTGATATCTGGCTGAATTAGTTGAATTATCATGTCCTTATTGTGTAATGTCTGACTTATTTTTTTTCTTAATTTTTTAATTAATTAATTTAATTAATTAATTTTTCTTAATTTTTCTTTAATCTTAATTTTCAAGGGGTCATAGCTCAGAAAATATAAATAGGGGTTCTATTACGGATAGGGGTTCTATTACAAAAAATGCTTCCCCTGAGGTGCTCTACTCCATAAAATAGGTCCACTATTTCCCCCCCCCCCCAACTGCACTTGATCCAAACCCTGTACTCAAATGTTGTAATTTTTACCACATCTGACTATACGTAATTCTTTAAAGGATAACAAAAAATTGACAAAACAGTGGAAAAATGATCTTCTTTAAAAATCGTATATAGCTAAAACACTTTCAAGTTAAAAGCTGTTCTCAAAATGGCGAAAAGTTGCCTAACAAACAAATATATAAAAAATAAAATGGCCTAAAATACTTATATATATATATATATATATATATATATATATATATATATATATATATATATATATATATATTTATGATACATAAAAAAACATGATATATACAGTATATATATTCGAAAAACAAAAAAAATGGGTGCCTGAAATGGTAAAAAAACAGTAAATACTTCTGCAATTTATAAATATATATACATATATACTTTAAGAGTGATTTAAGATTATCTTAAAAAGTCTTAAATCACTCTTAAAACCGTCTAAAAACCTTATAACATGTAAGAATACTATTTAAGAGTGTTTTAAGAGTGATTTAAGAGTTTTTTAGATTATCTTAATTCACTCTTAAAACAGTCTAAAATCCGGTCAAGGTTCGGCGGGGGGGGGGGAAATTATTTTTGCCCATAAATCGCTTCCTACCCCATCTTTTAATAAAAATATAGAACCCCCATCGTCAGCCAAGCCCCCAATCTGATCTCTAGCCCCCAAAATAGCTGTCGCCCCTTTTAATAAAAATCTAGATTGAAATTATTGGTGTTAAAACCCTTAGGGGTGGAATAAGTCGGATAAACGGCATTTTTTCGACTAATGATCCGGAGTCCCCCTATATTCCCCAAACCTAGGGGGGGGTCAAAATTTAACGCTCTTTCGAATAGGCTAGGTTAGAAGTTTGTAGGATGTAAGCTCTAGCTGGAAATCAAACTTTGTCCAAAAATTAAACTTTACATGAAATTTTTTGCACAAAATTGGATTTAGGCAGAAATTCTTTGTGAAATAAAAACCTGCTGCCATCACTAAAAGGGTAACCTTTAAGCTACTAAATGCTGAAAAAATTTTGTAAATCGGTCTAGGATTTGAAAAGTTACAAAACTTTTTCTGAAGCTACCCAGGCCAGGCTGATTCTAGCGTTACAGCACTAGTTGGGTTCAGTTCAAATTTCGGGCTACAGCTGCGAATTTTTTTTAAATATGGAGCAGATGGGGGTATTTTAGTGCAGCTAAGTTATTTTTTATGCTTATTAGCAGGTTTTTCCCTTAAAATTAGGCCTTAGGCTTAGGCTTAGCTCAGGCTTAGGCTTAGCTCAGGCTTAGGCTTAGCTCAGGCTTAGGCTTAGGCTTAGGCTGTTACGTTACGTTATGATTATCAAACTTCGGACTGATATTACGACTGTATCGGTGAAAATTTTCAAAAATTAGCCCCTGAATGTCGAAAAATGATGATTTTCGACAAAATTTGAATTTTTTCGAAAAGCAGTAAATCTACGTTTTTTTGCTTGGAAAGTGCTAAAAATGAACTCAGCGCGTCCGAAAACCTATAAAAACGTGTTTTTACATTGAAAAAATATGCGTTTGAATTTTTCCCCCCCCGCCGAACCTGCACCCTAAAATCCTGCAAAACTCAGCTAGCACATATTTAAGAGTGTTTTAAGAGTGATTTAAGAGTATTTTAGATTATCTTAATTCACTCTTAAAACAGTCTAAAATCCTGCAAAACTCAGCCAACATATTTAAGAGTGTTTTAAGAGTGATTTAAGAGTATTTTAGATTATCTTAATTCACTCTTAAAACAGTCTAAAATCCTGCAAAACTCAGCCAGCACATATTTAAGAGGGTTTTAAGAGTGATTTAAGAGTTTTTTAGATTATCTTAATTCACTCTTAAAACAGTCTAAAATCCTGCAAAACTCAGCCAGCACATATTTAAGAGTGTTTTAAGAGTGATTTAAGAGTTTTTTAGATTATCTTAATTCACTCTTAAAACAGTCTAAAATCCTGCAAAACTCAGCCAGCACATATTTAAGAGTGTTCAAGAGTGATTTAAGTGTTTTTAAGATTATCTTAAATCACTCTAAAACTAGTCTTAAATCACTCTGAAACAATCTTAAAAGTTTTAAGACCCGTTTAAGAGTCATTTTTCAGTTTTATCTCAAATCTTAAAACACTCTAAAATTGGTCTAAAATATTTTTAGACTGTTTTCAGATAGTCTGAACTTGGTCTAAAACGTTCTGGTCTTCTGGCCCTATCTAAAAATGGTCTAAATTTAGTCTTAAAATTTTAAGACCAAATTTAGACCAACTTAAGAACTCTTAGAATAGTCTTAAATGTTATAAATTTAAGACCAAATTAAGACTAAATTAAGAGTGACTGTTTTCCTGTGTTTACATTAATTTCAGATAAAATTTACCTGATATTTACAGATTTGAAAAACATTTGAATTTTCTCTGAAACTCGTGTAAAAAGTATCTGAAATCAATCTAAAAAGCCAGTAACAATTTTTTCAGATAAAATTCAGAGTTTCTGAATTCTGGGTGAATTTCTCTGAATTTCCTCTGAACTTATCTGAAATTTATCTGAAATTCCTTTGAAAGTCTGTAAAATGTCTCTGAATGGAAAGGGTAAAAAACATCTGAAAAATCTGTAACAGATAAAATTTCACAGAAAATTCAGATTTCCTGGTTTTCCTGTGATTAATGATAATTTTCGACAATTCATCCCAATATGTGGAAAAATGATGATTTTCGACAAAATTTGAATTTTTTTGAAAAGCCATAAATCAGCGTTTTTTGCTTCAAAAGTGCTAAAAATGAACTCAGCGCACTGAAAAACGTATAAAATGATGTTTTATGGCAATGAAAAGTTCAAATGGAATTTTTCCCCCTATTCTTCAGTTGCACACCCCCCCCCCAACTGCACTTGATCCGAATTCTCTAAGCTAAGCTGGCAGGATTTTTTCTGAAAATTTCGATTTTTTATTGCCTAAGCCTGAGCCTAAGCCTGATACAAAGCCTAAGCCTAAGCCCTAAGCCTAAGCCCAAGCCTAAATTAAGGCCAAGTTTGAATTTGGTCAAAAATTGGAAGTTTCTGGCGAATTTGGCCATTTTTTCAGCAGGAACCCAGTCAAAGTGCCTTTGTTTTGATTCTAAAAAATTGTAAACAATAATCTGACATCATTTAAACACGATTAGAACGGAAAAAACAAGGGTTTCGGAAAAAAAATTGCGAAAACGTCCATCACTGACTGAGGGCTCAGATTTCGGGGGTTCATATCTCAGAAAATCCAAAAAATGAAATAGGGGTTCTTGAAGCAAAAATGCTTCCACCAAGGTGCTCTACTCAAAAAATAGGTCCACTATTTCTGCACCCCCAACTGCATTTAACCCGAAATGTGGTGAGCCTTGCTACTGCAACTCAAGCTGCGTTTAAAAGATAGGGTGGAAAATTCGCCACAGCTAGCCGTTAATAATTTCTACTGTAGTATTATTTGAAGAGCGTGTGGTCCCGTAGCCTTCAGTTCAGAATACGCCATTGATAGCTCATGAAATCAAGCTTTTTTTATTTTAGTTAATTATACAAATATTTGCTTGGGTTTAATTGGACAATGGTTTTTGAGACTGAATTCTTTATGCTTTACGCAGGTTAGTATAATCATTTAATGTATGTATATGTATAATATACATTGGAATAGCATTTTGGACAGAATCCGGATGATTCTGCACTGCATTGTCTTCTAAACTAACCGTTTTTGTATATTATTTCTCAAGTATGACGGAAAATTGCTTTGAGATTGATTACTAATGACTGGAATTTATTCATTTCGTTATAAAATCACAAGCTATTCATTTCGTAATAAAATCACAAGCACATGCCGTTTAGTTTGTTTTCTCAGAGTCACGCACAATTTATGAATACATAACAAAGAATTATATATATAATGCTATTTTAATATTTAATTAATTATTTAATTAGTTAATTACATAATCGTTAATTAATTAGTGCTAATTTAAGTTTTGGCCGGAGCCAACTGTGACGGATCGTGGCTGAGCTTTCTGCACACCCCGGAAACGGTGCGAATGGACGGTCCCCTCTCCCCCATGCAGTCCAGCTCGCTGTCCAACGTTGCTGAAGAATTGCTGGGCCTGTCTGCTGTCAAAGTGAGGACAAATTCTTTTTTGGATTTCCATTAGGTTGAATTTTGCAGCACCGAAAATGCTTGGTGATGTGCCTAATGCATGAGAGTCTGTGCCGAATTGCGCCTGATTCAAGTTAAGGGCCTGTGCTTCCGAATAGTTTAGAATTTGACCGTACGAAAACAATTTCAGATAATATACAGCAAATTGTGGTACAATTCGGGGGAATTTCTAGTTGTTGAGGTAGCTTTGGCTGCAGACGTCGTAGACTAAGTCTGACTACTCGCTGTACTCATGATGCTTGCATCTCGTTCTTTTCGTAATAAAATCGCGTGTTTCTTTTAGTCTCAGGTTCCAACATTTTTTGGTCAGCCTTTAGTGTTGAAGATATTGTTGATTGAAAATTAGTTGTTCAGTATATAAGCCAGAGCTAGAGGCATATTCTACACAAAATAGCATATTTTAAACATGTGGCTTTTTTGTTGCAGACTCTGTCGGGTGCGAGTGCAGACCCGTGGCGCAGACCAGAGGCGGTGGTGGTGTTCCAGGTGGAGTCCAATGCCACCATCAGTCCACTGCCAATGCCCAGGGTCAATCTCATCAGGGTTGGTAACGATCACAGCCATATAGACATGTATATAACGGAGTCAACAGGGGACCTCTCCGGCTTCATTTTGAAGGCGTCCCCTCCTGATCGACCGAATAATACCCTGAATTTTGCGAACTTTGGTGAAATTTCCCTAAAAAATTTTCATTTTTACGCAATTTCGCCCAATTTTTTAATACCCCCCCCCCCCCCCGGCTGCACGATTTGAGGGGCGTTTCCCCCACCGCCCCGACCCCTTAGATATATATGTTCACTGGTGTATAACGTAGGTTCTTGGGGGGAGAGTATGAGATTCGAGATTCAGGGACAGCCCTCTCAGATTTGACCTATCGGGAGAAGCCTCCCCTCTGGCTGCTGAGAGTAATGGTATTCTTAACCACAGTATTTGCTCGTGGTGGCTGGAAAGCTGTTCCACAAATAAGCAAAAGGCCACAAAATATCAGAATTACATACGCAATGATTTTGATATTTTTGCTAAAAAAAGCAAATTGGCGGGTTTTTATATATTCAAGTGCATCAAAAATCGGCACACCTACAGACTGAGACCCGTTGTATATAGTGGTGCGGGAAAAAAACCCTACGCGTTTTGCGGGGGAAAAAACCCTAGTGCTTCCTGGCCGAACCTTACGACATAGGACCTTTTTGAGTATGCTGGTGGAAAACGCATCCAAAACTGACTTACCACACCAATTTCTGTGCAGTTTTGAGGCCTGTACCATTTTTTATAAAATTTCAAAATTTTGCATGTTGAAAAATTCCAAAGTGACAAAATTTTCCAAATTTTTGACTTGTCATAATTTTTCACAAAAACACTTTTGGCCAACTCCGTTTGCATTTTTCAAGACAGTTACCTTTCCTCTATACTTCTGAAGCTCAAAAACAGTGAAAAACGTTGTGGTTGACCTGTGACTGTTCAAAGTTTGTGCGGGAAAAAAACCCTATTGCGGGGAAAAAAAACCCATTTTGCTTGATGACAATTTTTTGCTAAACTCGCCCATTGTTGCTACAAAAGTTGACTCATCTGGGCTAAAAACATGCGTAGACTTCATTGAAGCCGCTTTCGGCCGAAAAACGTCGCTTTTTGTCGTTTTGAACCATACCCCGACACCCCTTACGAAACCTGTTTTGGTGATGTTTCACCAAAATTTGGCATTTTTTGCAATATGTAGGCTTTAGCTGCTGCGTACCACTTAAATCCAAGAATGGCAGACGCGGGCGGTGTTTGCCCACCGTTTCGAAGGTTATAAAGCGCAACAATCTGTTTTAATGCTTTTAAATACGGAAAAAATGCATATTTGGGCAGAAGTCATTTCTGCAAAAAAAGGTCAATTTTTGAAGAGTCATTGTGAGTCACATGGGTGTCGGAGAAACGGGTTTTTTAGTCCATGCTGCAGCCTAAGAGTTGTAGAACACGATGAAATTGTATTTATACTCACTGCTAATAGAACAACCAAAAAAAGTGATAGGGTTTTTTCCCGCATTAGGGTTTTTTCCCGCATAGGGTTTTTTCCCGGAGGTTTCGAGACTTATTACTCAGAAACGTGAGTAGTTAGAATCCATTTTATTAGTGCAACAGTTACGCGAAAGATGGCCGTTATAACAGCCACGAGCATTAATGGATCCGATTTATGTGGAGCACAGGACGACCCGAAAAGTTGAAAATAGGGTTTTTTCCCGCACCACTATACATGTATATGATGGTTTGTAACTACTCTAGCTAGCTAACTAGTTTTTTCGACTTCGATGTATGTTTAGGTTAATAAGCGCAGGAAGGAATAACGTGTATTGAATGTAGTATCAGTCTATGTCTACTATAGAATGCGGTTTTATATAAACTTTCCAAGTTTGTCTTTTTGATTTCAGGACGCTGATCCAGAATATATGCCGCTGATTTCCAAAATCAGTGAACAGTACAGCACTGGTGGTTCCACACTAATGGATGTTTCAAAGGTGTGCATGGCCTACGTAGATACGGTTTGTAGCATGTACATAATGCGGCACACACACATGTTAATTGAAGATAATGGGGGGGGGGCACACCGTGCAAATTTGGTTTCAGGAAGGGGAAGGGAATCCCGTTTTGGATGAAAAGAGTGTCCCGGGGTGTACAAAATGTGCTAAATTCCGTTTATTAGTGAGTGTATTTTAGTTAATTATGGACAAGTTTTTTTGTACACGGCTTTAGAAGATAAAAATTAAGCGGTTTTTACCTAAAGTTTGACCAACAATTGTTGTCAAAATTGCGTCTTCGGCAGAAAAAATGCTGAGAATTTTGTCAGTAGATCTTTTTTTTTTTAATTATTTCAGAGCGTGAGCGGCACCTTTAAGGGGCGAGTGGCACAGGACTCAGCGGAGGAGAGGGAAAGGGAAGGACGACTGTTGGAGTCGGAACTGATGCTGTCACAAAGTGTGCTCGACTGGGTAGGTCTAGTCTACTCTGCTCTGTCCAAGAGTCCGACTTGTGCTTGTACTTACAGAGCAGGGACAAGCGCGCTGGTCTGGTGTGTGCTTGTCCTTACAGGGATAAGGACTTTGATCCGATGCTATGCAGTATAGAGCTAGTGAGTTAGTAAGTTGTGATAATTTTTAAGTCAAATATAATTTACCACTTGAGAAAATGAAACACGACGTGATTTCGTTACGAAAAGTATAGATTGTGACAATCAAGAGTATAGCAAGTAGTCGCAGAAGTCATGCCGCTAAAATAAGTAAGTGGAGCATTCATTTTTTTTGTCAGACAACTAGGGATCGACCGGATCCAAAATTTCTGCCGGATCCGGATCTGTTTCTGTCTGAGACAAACTACTATTTGGACCGTTACACAGCTCCGTCAGTTTTAGCGTCACTCTTTTCGTGTCAGCCCTTATACTGTAGTTTCTTCTTATATATATAGTTTCTCCTTTAATGATGTCTTGAATTAATTGTTGGTGTGGTATTTAGCTGAAGTCTGACCAGGCTCAGGCAGCCAATGGCAGTCCGGACATTTTCGTGTTCCACTACAGCGGGCTGGACCAGGACGGGGATGGCGTCGATCTGTCTGGTCCCACGCGACTCGCCGACACGATTGATAAGGTGGGCCGTGGTATTTATATGACGAGATCACTGATGGGCATACGTGTAGGTGGGGGGATAGGAGGGGGCCCCTCTCGAAATTGAGGGCCTGGGGGAAGGGTGCCGAAAATGTGGACAAAATTTGGTAAAAATGAGACTTTTGGGAAAACTTTACAAAATTTAGGGTATATATATACCTTTGGTCGATCAGGGGGGGAGTAGTGTTGGGACGAAAGTTCGGGTTCGGGGACGCAAAAAGTGGTTCGGGTACCTAAGTTTTCTGACCAAATTATAAAAGTTTTATACCGATTTTTTAGAATTTCGAAAAATTATCAACATGTTTTTTATATATTGTAATCCATAAATAAACTTCATATTTTTTAAACAATCCCAATTTTTTTTTAAATTGTTCGTTGCTTTGTGTTAGGCTGCACACGTGTTAGTGTGCGTGTGTGTTCGGAAATAGTTAGAATTCAAGCGAAGGTTTGAAACTAAATCACTTGAACTCCATTCAACTCTATTCGCGCGAACAATTTATAAGCGGCAGTTTTCGAAAATGCCAAAACGAAATTATAATAATTTGTTCATAAACTTTTTTAGTCTTTCGGCTTAATCGCGTATCGTGACGCGCGTATAAATCGCGTGTAGTTTGATCATATCAACCCAAGCTGGATTGATATGATACAAACCATTTATCCATTGGTCAAATTAATCCAATTCAAAACGGTAATCTGGCACCGGCACCTGGCATGGCATACGCTGAAAACTTCGCCGTTTTGATACATTATGTGTTATTCCTCAATTATAGTAAATAATGAAAATCGTAAATAGGCCTGAACCTAAACCAGCGCAATGTCGACACTATCTGTCACTATTAGCAACGAAACGTCTGCTCCGCTAGGAAAAATCTGACAAACTCATAACTCATCTATGTACGTTGCCTCATAACCTCTTGGTTTGGGCGTTCGAGTGTTAATTCAAAAGTTGGCAGTTCGAATCCCATCCACAAGGTTAACAAAATTCCTTTGAGGAAGAGATTTAGTTCTCCTGTCGACCCAGCAGTCTATCCTCACGGGGGCGGTAAATGGCAATGGGTATATACCACATGCATGTCAGAAGGTAACAGGGCCCGTGAAGGGCTTTTGCCCGAGGGGCTGGCCAACTTCCACGGATGTAAACGGAGATAAGCACCGAACGCCAAAGGCTGAATCAGCCGTTCGTCAAGTCCGGGGGTTACCTACGTTACCTCATGGGGATCACCCTCTCCTCAGACACCTGGCGCCCCCCCCCCACCCCCTCAACCCCCCCACCTTTGATTGCCGAAAAAGTGTACCAAATTTGAGTAAAAATTCGAGAAATCGCAAAAAATTTTCTCGCTGCAGTAAAAAAAGTGCCCGAAAAATGAATTTAAAAATCGAAAAAGTGCAAAATTTTTCCGACTGTCGCCGGACGTCACACTACCGGACGTCAGGACTACCCCCCCTCTCCGCCAAGGGTCGCGCACCCCCTCGCCGATTGCTCCCGTGCATCTCTGAAGATGATGCAATTTATAAAGTTTCCTGAAGCTTATCTATTGAAGCTATTGAGGGAAATTTTTTTGCGCAAATTTAAGCTTTTTGAAAACAAGTACATACCCCAGTCCCCACGCCCATGCAATGCACCTCTATCTTTTAAAAAAATCGAAACAATGCTGTGAAAGTTGAATATTACTTGATTCGGCTTGAAACTTAGTCGGTTTTTTGCTGACTAATTACTTCATTCAACGTTGAATATTTAAAGATTTATTCCCTGCACTAAAGGCTGCTGACTGTTGCTCCACACTTTTTTGACATTCTATATTCAAATATAGTAAGTGTGTAATTATATCTAGCACTTCATTTGGCCAAAATTCGGGTTCGGGTTCGGGTGGTTCGGGTACGAATGGTTCGGGTTCGGGATCGGGTACGTCTCGAAAAAAATCCCAACACTAGGGGGGAGGGTCCCCAAAATCGGGCCAGATAGGCCCAGCCACACTTTTGACCCTGATACATGTATGGAGATGAGTCATCTCGGGTCTATGCTCTGGTAACTTTTCTCCTCTTGCCATTGGTCGTTATTAAAATGACGTTTGATTGGACCTTGTAATAGACTGAGGCCTGTTTCGTCTGAATACGACAGATTTTTGAGGGCTCCATTTTTTACCTGATTTAAAGAAAGTTGAGTATTCAGTTTCGTCTGAAGTGTAGTATTGCCTAAAGTTGAAGCAGGGCAAACTTTCCCCGCCCTCCCCAAAAAAATTGAGGGATGGGGATGGTCCCAAAAAATTGGGCAAAATTTAGTAGAAATGGCATTTTTTCGGGAAAGTTCACAAAATTCTGCAAAATCTACACTATTTTTGGTCGGTCAGGGGAGAGGGTCCCCAAAATTTTGACCCCGGTATATTTATGTGTCTACTAATTAAGGTTTTGTGTCTTTTCAGTTAAAATCGGGCTTTGTTTCTGCGTACAACGGCAACGTAGCGGTGCTGGTGAGTCATCTATCACCTTTGCCCAAAATCAGAAAGCCCCGGGATGCCAATACGAAAGTGAGTTTGCGACTTGCGTATTGGGTTGCCGGTTGCCGATTTATGCCTTCCAAAAAGGCAACCTAGTGATTTGGTTTTCTTTGTCGGTTTTAATAGCGGGGTACTAGGAGTGTGGTTTTTCAAAGAGTTTACTGGTGGAAGCTAATGATTATGCTGAAGATGCACTTTGGTAGAGCCTTTTGGGTTGCAGACCAGTTGCGAAGCAAAGGCAACCCTTTTTTATGTTAATAGTACATTTTTGCCGTATTGTATTACCTTATCGTATTGCCATTACCAAGAAGAGGAGTGCAACCGTCTAAAGTACCCCCTGGCCCTCCCCTCAGTTGAGTATAATTATTAGTGTTCACTAATCTATATACTGAAATGAGGGGGCGGAGGGCACCCCTCATCAAAACAGTACATAAACGGACTATTTTGCGTTTTGCATTGGACGCAAGCCCTAAGGCATAAAGTGTCGTACTCACTCTTCCTATTATGCACTCTTGCGACCATGATACCTGGGCATTGGGCAAGTTGTAGCAAATTTTTGGGCGGAGGGGGCTGAGTCACCGTGGGGAGCGTGCGTAGCACCTTTGTGAGCCACCGACTCTGCCGTCGCGAGCTACCTTCTTAACATTTCGGGAGGGGGGGGGAGTTGAAGGCTCCCCCGCGTTCATGTATGCTTGCTACTATTTTAATCCGTCTATTCCTTCGAGACATTCGGGGGGGGGGGATGAGTTGATTAAGCTAACGTCGTGATTCTGTTCAAGCAAGGACGGAAAGATTGAGAAGGCTTTCTTTCCTTCTTCTTGACTTGTCAGCTGTCAAAGGTTGAAACACAACTCTGATTGGATAGAGAAACAATGCGGGATGAAGGACTGGTCTCGGGGGGAGGTTGAGCGTGCCAGGGTGAAGATCACCTCGCGTCCATGAATAATATACTGTCAATAAAGGGAAGGAGGATTCGAAGCACTCATCTCTGGCTCTGCAGACCAGCGCTCTACCGTTGAGCTACTTACTGGGCGCACAATGAGTTGTCGTAAATCACTTTAAGTACTCTACAGGGATTACCTTACTTCACAGTTCTCTTGCGACTACTTTAATCATACATGTATGAGGGGGGGATGGGCGGACCCGCCCCCCACCAAAAATCGAGGGGCCGGGGGTGAGGTTCCCTAAAATTCGGGCATACTTTAGTATAAATGGCACTTTTTTGGGAAAATTTTACAAAATATCGGGGGGGGGGGGTCTCGAAATTTCAGCCGGAGAGGTCCCCCCAAAATGTTGACCCTGTTTCATGTATGACTTTAATTCTTATGTTTCAGTCGCCCAGCGCTGCGAAGACGGGCACCTCGTACGTGTTCTACGACCAGCACTACCCGGTGGCCTTCAACATCATCCTCTGGCTCATGGTGGCCCTCTCGCTCACAGTCTTCGGCGTCAGCATCTGGGTCTGGTTCATGGATCCGGGCAAGGACAGCATCATCTATCGCATGACCATGACCAGGGCCAAGAAGGATTAGGGGGATTAAAATGGGATTAAGCGGATTAAGCTCATACTTCATTCTTACAGCCGTATGTCCATACAGCCGGCACAATTACGAAATAATCAGACCACTAATAAGATATTATAATATATGATCAGATTGTGGCGTGACTTTTTGTAATTTTACTGGATGAACGGACATACGGCAGTCCGTATGAACGGAGTCTTAGATTATATGGATTGTATGCTAGATTTGGTGGATGTCATAAAATTTGCTGTACTTGTGGAAGATGTGGTATACTGGTTTGTTTGGCTTCATGGATGATTTCATGAGCTATTGCTATTGGCAAGAGATATTTTAAACTTATCCGTTTTAGGAGTTGCCTAACAGACATGAGATTTAATGCAGGGGGTATTTCAGGCAGGGGGTATTTCAGATTGTCATGTTTTGAGATTTGAGTGATTGTTTTATGGTCGGTTCATACGTTGTCTGTAAGATAGTGCATGAAGGCTGGAAGCAATACAGTTTTTTAATACAAGTTTATTTACATTTTTTCAAAACGTCTGCTTTCTTCTGGTATGACCTAGCTATGTTGAACTTGAAGCTCTAGTATGGCATGTACTATGGTTAATCATGTATATATGCGATACAGAGTGTTATTGGTGATGCAGAAATTTGCTGTTCAGTTTTGTTTTATAACGCCATTGTTTTCACTTTCAGGCAAGAAAAGTTTTATGTCTCACCATTTATGCCAATACCTATGATATTTATGTTACGACTGATCGTTGTTCTTGTGTGATGTCTAGTCTGCGTGTTGTTTTGTACATTGTATTTATATGCTTGGCTACTTTGTTGTTAAAGCAAATTAATGTAACTAGACTCAGTGGTTAAGATTTAGTGCTTTTCATAATATGTAAAAAGGGGGGGTAGGGTTATATAATATCCTTAATAATAGTGCTGGAAGAGTTGGGTTTCTTCTTTTGATTTTCGCAGTTGAAACTTGAAAGCTTTGTCTTCAACGCTTTCCGCTGAGCTATAATCTTAAACCCCAGTATTGGGGTCGGTTTATACTGCCGTTTGTCTGATCAGTTGGCAAAATTACGAAATAATCTATCCACTAATAGTGTATGAGTTAAGTGCAATCTGCCGGCGTGAAATATGAATCGACCCTAATCTTGGTCTCACTGAGTGCTTGACTATATTTCTTACGTTATTAAGTCCTCTTGTGTTTCCTGTAATTTTGTCATTTGTGTAATTATTGTTATTGTCACTTCTGTCATTCCAGTGATTCTGTAATTTGTTGTTCTGAATAAAAAGTATTTATTCTGTAACTGAAGTCCTTGTGTTATATTTTTGCCAGTGTTGGCAACCAAGCTGGACAAGTTAGGTAAGTCTTTTATGTTATTCCCCCACCAGCCCGAATTTTGGAATTTACACAGCCGATTTGAATAATTTTTGCACCAATGGACTCCTCTTGACCCCAAGACTTGCTAAAGTTTTAAAATATTTATAATTTTTTATAAAATTTAAAATTTTAAATTTC